>JAFMSR010000012.1:13903161-13971595 GCA_022818135.1 Saxidomus purpurata
ACGCTCCTGTCGATGTTCCTATTTTCGTTAAAACAATTTGGATAAACACTAATGTATACATAAAATAACATGAAACCTTTGTACAAAATTAATGGCACTTATTAATTATAAAATAATAAAACACATTTTAGGATTTTAACAGAGGACCATGCTTCATAGAAAGTAGTTTTCAAACAGAATGTTGAAACATTGAGAAAAGATCTTCCTATAAATGTGTATTTTCTTGTGCATGATTTCATAACATAAACTTATTCAGTCTTGTATATATCTTACATCATGTGTATAAAGGTCTGTGATAAGTATCAAAATGATTTTGTAAGTTACATTAAATGTCATTCATGTACACATTCAAATGTTACAAAAAAATGAAACATCATTGAAAATCAATTTATAAAATGGAATGCTTCAAAGATCATAGTCTGCTGTATGTAGTAAAGACAGTTCTCTTCCTTAATGTATACATACACCCCTGAGTATATCTTTCAAAATGTTGGTTTCATCTCTATGGTTTGCTTCTATTTCATTGGCTGACCTGATTGGTTAAAACAGTCACATGATCACTATGGTGTTCCTGTCTCATTGGCTGGCATTGTGTATTGGTAAGCCACATGGTTTACATAGAAGTCATGGTAATAAGCCAGAATGGCTATAGGCTGGCCTAAAATCAGAGACAGCCACACTACCATGTTTCCGTACTTCCCATGGATATATTTTGTCTGTAATAAAGCTAGAGGTACCTGCAAGACAAAAAAAAACCTAATCTACATTTCGGAGAACAAATATTCTTAAAGCAGAAAATCTGTATTCAGTGACAAACCAGACCATATAACTACCAAGGATTTGAATACTAATATGTAGCAACAGGATATCATGGCCCTATTCCTGACTTCAGTAACCTATTGACAAATTTTAAACAAGATCCAAATTGTACTATCTTGATTGCTATTCTTGTACAAATAATATAACTGATTATGGTTACCCTGTGAACACTGCAAGCGTGCAAAACATTAATGTAGCTAGCGTGCATTTAATCTCATTCATTAATTGAATGTTGCTCTTTGCTAAATATTCTTATTACGTCCTGAAAATTTAAAACAACAAACTGCATATACTGAAATATACCGTACCTGTCCCAACATTCCCATAAATGCCCAAAGTTTAAACATGTGCAGTGGAACACTCACTAGATACTGAAAAAGATATGTAAACAGTTTTAAAGATATTCTTCAACAATTCTACAACAACAAAGCCCGAACATGGGTTTTAAGTTACACATTTTACGTATTCAAAGTCGTAATTTACAGGTTTTCAATCATTTGCAGATGTACTTATAACAGTGACATAATTATAATGTTAGAAACTGTCTGATCAAATTTAAGGCCTATCTGCATTTCTGTCACTACACTGAAACTAAGAATTTGCGTGCAATTAAATGTAGTGAAGGAGATCCTGTCAGTTTAGCAGATAGGCCTCAAATTATTGAAGTCCTATGATGACACAAACTGAATTCTAAAAGTATTTTGTCATTGCCCCCCAAACTGGATCCGTATTGGTTGCAAATGCCTGACATTGGTTTTTGGATTCTAGGGCTAAGTTATATCAATGCAGGGGCAGCTTTGCCCTAGAAAAGAAAACTTTATATTGTAACACATAAAGCTTTCTATATTTGCAACATCCATACATTTTAGACTTTCAGTAGAGGTGTGTTGTATCTTTGGACGCTTTGGGCATTTTAATTATTGTTGGTACTTAAAGTGTCTTTGGGTTTTAAATAATTAGCCTCGTTTTGAGGCTACAACAAATTGTCAAGTCTGGAGATGATTTCCAAGTGGAAATTTGGTTCTAAAATGTCTGGTCTTAATATAGAGGGTGGTCTTAATATCAGGTTGTCTAAATAGCGTAACTTTACAATACGTACCTCATGAAAAAAAGCTGACAAGAAGAACACGGCAACTGATGCATTCAGTCGGGAACATCCTCGTTTAACCAATGGTTTATACAAATGCCTGAAAAAGTTTGATATCATACTGATTATGGTAAAAGTAGAAATTCCTTTTCATTATTATGTATATCTTACGTAAAGAAAAAACACCCGCTAGGTGTACAGAAAATGTTAAATACCAGTGGATGCTGTTTGCGCTGCTGAAGAAAATTCGCTTATAGGTGCTTTTAAAGAACGAATTCTCAGGAGTCATAAAGAATTATAACCTATTTGTACTTAAATAACCTCACCGGAGCCAAAATTTAAGAATATGCATTTAGGAACTGATATAGATATTACACATATAAATTAATTCCATAGTTTTGAAATTCTGTAATTAACTTAAAAGTAAAAGAACTCCTGACAGTCTAAGTGGCAACCATGCAGAAATGTTATAAAACTATAAGCCTGTAAGAGTTACCTACCTTGATGCCCATCTATGGACTGGTACATTCCAATTCGACCAGAACTGATTGACTGTATCACTATTCCTGTAAACAAACCAGTTTAGATTGTTCATAACCTATTGTATTTTAACACTAATTAACATAATATTCAGAAAGTAGACTGGAAAGTATCCGAGGAAGCCATGAATGACACTGGAAGCAACAGTGTTATTTGAAATCATAAAGTGGGACAGAATATATATTTATTTGTGAATCTTAGTGGTGTAGTGGTGACCATGGTTACTAAGCAATCTAATGGACCCCAGGTTTGATTCCTGATAAGGCCACTTCAGGTGTGTCCTTAAAGACCTCATGTCACAGGACTGGTTTATTTTGTGGGCCTGGTATGGGTCTTATAAAAAGCACTTAAGTGCCAGGTTATGTATTTTAAGAAAAAACAATGGGTTTAAACCAATGAGTTACGATGTTCAAACATTTTTTAGTCAATAATAACTATGATGTCATTGTTTGTCATACAAAATAGCCTTGTATTTGATGCGTTTCCATCTGCAGGACTACTTTATGAGGCCCACAGTCAAATATGCATCAAATTGCCTATCATCTTAAACAATCAACATTTACTTAAAACTAAGAATTATGATACCATCGTTTAAATTGCGATATCTTTACATGCTTTTTCTGTTAAAACTGCTCAAGCAGATTTTAAACAGGCCCTGACTAGGCCTGCAGAATAAACACGTTGATGTCACATATCTATCATTACAACTATATAAATGGGTTCCATTCTCAAACGTGATTAATATAGGCAGAAAGAACTGGTTTGAATCTCAAGTTAAAACGAATTTGTATACATTTCAAAATAAACAATGGTCTATCTAAGCAAATAAACCTTGAAGAACTAACTGCAATATCATTCACTCGTTATTTGCTAAAGAAATGCGCTTACCACCAATCCTTATAAAACTCTCTGTCGCCAAATTTCATAAGTTCTGCAATAACGTTTAATGTAGAATGGAAGAACCAGTAAAAGAACATCAGCCAGATGAAGTGGTTCGGGATTGCCAGTTTAAGCAGTCTTTCCACCATTCGTGCGGCATCCATTTCAGCTAACGGTTTCATAGAATTATGTACCAACGGCAACACCCACTGCTGTATGCAAGCCCCAATAAGTTGAATAAGAAACAACTGGAAGAAAATGGTTATAAAATCAAAAATATAATATGGCAATCTTTCACAAGACCCCAGATGAAGTTTGACTTCAAGAAGCAAGTAACTGTTACTCGCCTCATGAAGGCTTATAGTTATCAATTGATATATTTCTCCCAAGATGAACGCACAAATGGTAACCAACATATGTACAGAGAGACAGATGGAGTAAACAAAGGCAGAAGGATTGACTAACTACAGTCCCAAAACAATCTGTGTGAAAAGGTATTTATACCAAAATTTAATCAAAATTTGAAAACTGAACATGGTAGAAATTCAAGGTCCGCTTGAACAGATTAGCTCTGACAAACTGTTCCTAATTTTGGCATTTCTTAAATCGTGCAATGTAACTCTTACTCAGCTAATTTAAATTGATTTGAGTGAGAAAAACAGCAAGCAGGAAAAATTTCTCACCATTTCAACAAGTCTTTTCAGCAGAAACCTTTTCCTAACTCTCAAAGACCTTGGAAAGTTGAGCTCATAGCAAAGTGTTGGTGCAAACATAAAGTAATACAAATCTGAAAAAGAACATCAAAGTAATGGTCACACAAGTATCCTTTTGTTTTGTTTCCAGTGTCTGATAATGTAGGACATGAACATTTCAGTACAAAATCATCCCAGTGCTGAATCCCTTTATGGACAAAACAGAGCACTATTGACCTGTGAATAAAAGCCATCTGTCAACAAGTGGTCTTCACTCACCAGTTTTACTCTACTGTAATACTCAACTATTTCAACTGTTTGCCAACACCACAAATCTTAAAAACATTTCTCTTTTAACACTGAACATGAATTTTACAAGGATTAAAACATGGGAGAACTTTGACAAATGTCTTAATTAATACCTGACTTTTTAAATAAGATTCACTGGTTCAAAAAAGTTCCAGCTGAACAATCATACATGTAGAATAATATAAGCTGCAGCTACACGCAGGAAGGACCCATCCATCAAAAATAGCAAATGCATGTATACAGGACAACCTCCCTAAACAACATAACCCTAGAACAACAACCTCCAAAAAAGACTCTAAAAAGACATATATTTTCTTTCCTGTTGCATCATCTACATAAGGTATATCGACCTCTCCAGAACAACACCTCTCTACAACAAACACATTTCTGTGTTCCCAAGGATTTTTCATTCTGAGAGGTTACACTGTATACAACTGCAATATTTGAAATCATTGTTGCAATTTATAATGCAAAATTTAAAACTACAACACTAGTCAACACTTACCTTTCAAATAAAGGTTTTCTGGGTACTGTATCTGCAGTGTCTCTTCTTTACCATTAGCCATTGCTACAATTAGAAATAAACGTTGATAATAAATTTGTAAAGAAGATATGGGAAAACTTAGTTTTGTCTGGAAAAAAAATCATATCCCAGGGTCATTGACAACTCAGAACCATTTTTGTCCAAAGCTATATTATGTCCCGTAAAACATGGGATCAGTATGGGACTGGGTGGCGAGGTCTACACCCGAAGTGTTTGTGCTCATAGGTGAGGGCAAAATACTTGTACAATTTGAAATAAATTTTTAGGCATAACTGATTAGTCAAAATAACTTTAAAGCTATACTAAGTCTTGTAGTTGTTTTAGCTAGTACCTGTATAATCTCAAATAACTTTTCATTCAGTATATTTGTATAATTTGAAGTAACTTTTAGCTATACCTGTCTAAATGAAATTTGAAATATTACTTCAACTATGTCTATAAAGCTAGCATAAGGATTTTTCTTTTTATTGCAGATATGTTCCTTAAATCACATGAATATAAACACTAATACCAAAACAAAATATCAAAAACAAGGATCAAGCGTTTCGACAGCAGCTTCATAATGCTTAACCAATCTTTAAAAGAAGTTATATTTGTGTACCTCCAACTCTTTTTGGCTTTGCTGTTTTAAGTTAATCATGAATTTACGATCCCTATGAATAGCATCCTTGCAGTTTGTTTAAAATTACAGAAATGAAATCCTTGAATTCATGATTCAACAAACCTGATATTTATCTGAGCAGAAATAAAATTATGCCCAACAAATATAAACAACGAATTTACAGTACTTTATGTTTACTCAGACAAAGCAGTGGGTAAATCAGCAAATGCACAATATTGCAAATTTCTGAAAGTGTACTGTCCTAACACATACCCAATGTTCAGTTATTAGTAATAACGTTAAACATTTTTAAAATTAACTAAAGTTAGATAAACAGTAAAAATTTCAATCAAATAAACTTGGAACTATAAACAACATGTACTGGAAAACAAAATGAATTTGTGGATATGAACCATATACATTACAGTGCTGATGGAAAGTGAATTGTCCTTTGCAAACCAGTGTAGATCATGATCAGGCTGCATAATATCTGTAAAATCTGATCATGATCTGCACTTCTTGTAATTCTTGGACATTTAATGGTCTAGTCCAAACTGAACGGACACATTGACAAATCCATTTTAGAATTCAGGGGCAAGGGATAACATAGAACCGTTACCTCTACACAAAATGCACAAGTACTTTGGAATCACAGCATGCAACAACATGCAGACACACAAGACGGAAAGGTTTCTGAATGTTCATGGAAAAATGCAAGCAAATGCACTTCTGTGGAAGAGCTATCTCTACAATCATTCTCTCAAAGAACTATTTGCTGGTAAGTGATTCCAGAAAAGTTGGTTTAAATCTTGCCTAGTGTACTCTAAATCACTTTGAATTCGCAAGACAAAAAATTTGAGATTTTTTTTATCTCCCAGTCAATTCACGAGACCATGAATTGGCAATCCCGCCTTTCCTGTACGTTTCTGGAAATCTTTCAATTCTAGAGAACTTTGATTTAGGGATATGATGAATTTGCAAACACTGCGAAAATAAAGTTTCTGTGAATATTTCATGATTTACAGTCTAAAATTCACATTTGAAAGGCTATCCAACTAGCTAGAGGAAGGTACTTGCTTTTGTATATGATACTTGTATGTTTAATATGATAAAGATTCCTGAAACTCGGCAATGCACTGATTTCAATGAGATGTGTCCCAATATTGAGGTTATTTGCCTTCTTCTTCTTGTTAAAGTTCTGTCTTATGTCAGCCCTTTAGGACGGTTTAACCCTGACCATGTCCTTTACGTTGTTAGTTGTCAGTTTCTTAAAGAAGAGTTTATGTCAAGAACAATGTTAGGTATTCCCGCTGTTAAAATGAGCAAACTGTTTAACCCTTAAAACCAACGAATATGTTACCCAATGAGTGAATCGAGCTAATTCAGCAAGCTTCCTGACAGAATTAAAGAAGGGAGATGTACACCATACAATCTTTTTAGGTTGTTTGGGAAACCTATCAACCACTAACAATTGGACATGGTGGACATGCAAGCATCTCAATCTGTTACAGCAAAGTCATCGTGTTTTCCAGTAAACGAAGAAACAATCAAAAACCGTAGAAACTTTAACAGTATCCTCATACTACTGCTTTCTGTATATACACATGTACACAAGTGACAACGACAATAGCACAAATGTGGATATTTCTGTGTATATAGCTCTCGATGTTAAAAGCAATGAGCAGTTTATCCCAACCATGCAGCTTCACCTACTGTTACAACCATATTACTGTACTATACCATACAGTTACGAAAGCATAGTAATAGTATGAGGTGCTCGATATATTACCTTCATTATCATTTCCTGTTTCTAAAATCATAGTTAAAACAGTCAGTCATTTGAAAAGAGGTACCGTCATTAGCAGTACAGACAGTAAACAATTTATTTTCTGTAATCTAATATGAATATGCTGACAATGCAGAAATCATATTCATAATCTGTTTACAATAAATACAGCTGACTGCAATAGGCATATCAAATTAATGGTCTTCTTGCAACTTTCAAGTATCTTGAAAATTTATGAAAAAAAAAGAAGAAAAGAGTCCACATCCCATTAATTTTGCTTGATGTTCAAAATAACAATTTTTATCTAAAAAAAATGTAAATATGCAATTTACGTACCACTGCCTTCGGACATGCTCACAGATTTGGCTCGTCTCAGTCGTTGTCTGGTTGGTGACCGAGACTGACGACACCATTTGTTCACGGAGGCGTATGACACGAGCTTCAGAAATAATTGCGTGTACGTTCCTAGTATCATAGTCGACAACACTGAAATATAGACAAAAATAAGATACAGTTCATAAGCAGCTAAGAGTGACCATTTTAAGAAGTTTCTTCATGTAGGTGTTTCAATTTCATTTTCAATGAAATAAATCATTCTATAAGTCTTTACTGTTACAGTTATGCATCAAAGTATAACATACATTTTGGCAAGGGTGGAGTGAGTGAAAATAATGCAACTTTGGCTCTTATATATCTAGAGGATAGCTTTCAGAATTTCTTAATTCAAATGTAATAAAATAGTATTAAAAAGTTCCAAATAAAGTTTCAAGAGTTTTGGTAATGTTACTTACGTGGATTAGGTTCCAGGACAAGTATCACAGCGGCTGGTATTGTTATCAAGAGAACAAGGTTCACCGTCTGGATACACAGTGCCATCTTCTCGGAAAACATGCTCTGGAACAACAAAAGTTTTACTTCGTTACCATGGTTGCTATGGCAAAAAAAAAGCTTTAAATTTTCTTCTGAAGTAACTCAACTTGTCTAGTAAATAAAATGATATGAGGGAAATCTTCAACAACAACGCATATTCTTCTTTATGATTTATATGTTCATCAACGTTTCAGCTGACGCCTTCATCAGTATAAAACCTATAACAAGGGATGTGGCGTCAAACATTTTGATGCACGTTTAGCTGGGAAAAACAAAGTAATATAATTGACGTGATGAAATAAGGGAGTAAAATGTACCTGCTGAGTAAATAAAGAAACTGTTGTTTATCTGCATTAAACAACAGTTTTTTTTATAGTTTTAAGAGGCACATTATGATGCCAGATTTTGTCAGATGTACAACAACATTAGTATAACTACCCTGTCATTATACTTTCTCTGTTTGTGATTTTTTTTATCATATCAGAAATGAAATAATACCCTTTCAAGCATGTTCAACATTTCAATTTGTAAATGATACATAAAATAGTTTTGTTTTATGAATACAATATTTTCATATTAATTTCCATCACAATCATGTATTCATAAACAACGATACAAATACTGTTTTGGTAAAACAAGATTAGCATCAAATACACTAAACCTGACAATAACCCTAATTGTTTAAATAGTTAATCTTAACAAAAGATGTTAATTGTTGAATGCGCGGGAAAATTCGATAACTGAATACAGTGCAACCTCTCAGGAGCAGACACCTTTGGGAACACAGAAATGTGTTTGTTGCAGAGAGGTATTATTCTGGAGTTGTGGATACCTTGTATAATTGACGCAATCGGAAAGAAAATGTGTGTCTTTTAAGGGAGGTTATTGCTCTAGGGAGGTGTCGTTTGGAGAGGTTGGACTGTATGTATCAGTATGGACTATGGCACGCTGAATGATCATAGTCTTCACTGGCTACTTAAGCAAAACTATCTGCATTAAACAGATTTAAAATACCATTTCATTAAATCCCACCATTCTTTGAGGCACCAATAAACTTCTCATAAAATTATGCGGCAAGAATGATCTGCTTGCTATACTTACCACAGACATGGCTCTCTCCGTGTAGTACATAATCAGGATGAAGACATTTGCACCTGAAATGAAATAGCATCTCAAAATTGCTGGTTCCCTTTCTACATAATAAACATTGGTTCTTTTATTGGTGATCAAGTGCGATAAGTATGAGTTAAGGCCACACAAAAAATGTGCGTGCTTCCGGTTACAAATAAAATTGGTCAGTTTCCAGACTATTTTCTTAAATTATTATTTCATTTTGTCTTTTTTGCTCAAAAAAACACTTTTAATTTGTTTTTTATGATCATTTTCATATGAAAATAAGTTGGAGGTCAGCAGTAAAGGTTACAGTTGGTCTGTAGACTAGAAACACATATTTTTGTTCTTGGCCTAAGGTAAACCTGAATCAAATAAGAATAAACTAAAAGACTCTGACCAAAACTACAACGTGCCTTGTCTTTTGTTAAAATAAACAGTATTTTTTATTTTAAAACCTGTACATGACTTACCCAGTAAAAGAGCGACATTTGCCACACTGTATGGCTGGTTCATGAACATTCTGATCCATGATATCGGGTCTATCAGTATACCATACCTACGATACAAAAAACAATTCACACCATCATTTCAAAGTTCTGATAAACTGTACATCATGGTAGACATAAATCATACCTGACTAGATCGGCAAACGGACATTATCCCCTTTTAAATAATAGCTAAATTTTGCACAAGAGGACACTAGCCTCTTTACGATTCTGCAAAAGTGAACATTAGCCCCTTCATCAAATTATCTTTCTAAATGCATATACATATAGAAATTGTCTCTTATTCTTTGACAAAATTCATATATCTAACAAAAAAACTTTCAATTTCAACTTTATATTAAACAAAATTTTTAATTTAAAGAGTGAAGGGGCTAATGTCCCCCTTTGCTAACTAATGAAGGGGTCCTAGGGGGTAATGTCTTGCGTTTCTGCCAAATGGTATCTCGGGCAAGGTTATCAGACAGCAAGAGCAATTAACATGAACACAAGACTACAATCCCTGCCAAAAAATAAGTGTAGACTACTGTCTGTAATGTGGCTCAAATAAACAGTAGTTTACAGCAGATCAGTCAAAGGAAGTGACTTGACCAGTCACTCCATCTAGCAGGCCCTCCGTTTAATAGAGACGTTTCTTCGAATACTCTTAATTAATTAAAGTAAAACTAAGTGACAAGAATTATACATATAATGCAAATTGACTTACTTGATGATGTTTTCCAGAAACAATCTCGCATTGGCCAAAACCTGCAATGAAAAATATTAACATAATATAAAGTAAAGGATCATTTTATCTGCGGGTTGGTTCAGGACTATTTCATCCATCCAGCAGAAAATGGGTAATAGCAAAGGAAACTGCTGCCTCTCTCTGTCACTCCCTCTCCCTCTCTCTGATAAACGGTTTGTTCAATTTTTATCAAGATTCATTAAAGTATTTAAGTGAAGAGAACTTGTTTTGTAATCAAACTAAAACAAATTGATATACACACAAATACGGTATGCAAAAAAAAGTGTTAGACAGTATAAACTCTGTATATAACCAGTACAGATATAGTGAAAATCTGGATATAAGGAACATATTTTCTCTACCCCAGTTGTTTTTCTTTCTTTATTTCTTGTGAAAATGTTGTATGGATATAACAAACTCTGGATATAAGGAACAAATTAAAATGGTCCCAAGGTGTTCATTATAAACAGAGTTTACTGTAGACGCTCCAACTTTTCTTAAAAACTGCAGATTCATATCAAACACTGAAAGATACATATACCAACAAATTGCGTTTTCTCTTTTGCATGTATCAAGTCTTATATAAATCTGTTTTAATATTTATCTCATTTTTATTATTGGCTTAGTTGTGTAAGTGTACATATGTAACTGCTTACGATTCCTAATCTGGCACAACCTTGAGACAAAAAAAACTTAGTACAGCTGCTCTCTGTGTCTTAATTCTGGTCCAATTTCAAGGACAATACATTTCAATCTGGACTAGTTCTTGACAATGCCTAACCTTGAACATGTTGAACTGTAAATTTGCTGATATGCATTTATTTTTATCTATCTATATTTTTCTATTTAAAATCAAGAGTTCAAAATTCACCATCAATAAGAAACGGTTGTGATAAGAAGACCTTGAAATTGTATTATACAAATACCTATTGACCCTAACTTCCAACCTTGAACAGTTTTACAACAGCTTAAGGTCCCAGGACCACATTCACAAGTATAATTAGCTCTTAGTTTACAAAGAAAGATGTTAGCCAAAAATAATAGGCTTTGAATTTAGTGCAAATTCAGCATTTGAAGTAAAAATTTGTACATGTATAACTTTTGTAAATTTTCTTTCCTTTTACTGATTTTAGGCTGTTATGTCTTGATTCAGATCTAAATAATGTTGTGGGGAAGAAATTTGTCTTTTGCAAAGTTTTCACCTTAACTATGAACTGACAGACAATCATCTATGCTATTTACTAGAATTTGGACGCTAGCTATAATCATGAGCTACAATATTACATTCTGGGGGTACCAATACAGATTCAAACTTGAAAAATGTAGAAAGAGTTTGAAGGATCGGCAAATTTAATAGTGGTTAACTTTTAGCTACATTATTAACAACATGTAAGTATAAAGACACAACTGGACAATTCAGATAGAGCCTTGAACCCTGGGATAGAGCCTTGAACCCTTAAGATAGAGCCTTGAACCCTTTAGACAGAGTTTGAACCCAGATGAGCCTTGAACCCTTAAGATAGAGCCTTGAACCCTTAAGATAGAGCCTTGAACCCTTAAGATAGAGCCTTGAACCCTTAAGACAGAGTTTGAACCCTTAAGGTAGAGTCTTGAACCCTTATGACAGAGCCTTGAACTCTTAAGATAGAGCCTTGAACCCTTAAGACAGAGCCTTGAACCCTTAAGATAGAGCCTTGAACCCTTAAGATAGAGCAAAATGCTAGCAGTTTGGGTAAATCAAGTTGTAGCCATATCAGTCAAGACTATATAAGTGTCAGTTAACTACAAAGTACAAAGACACATTTACTTTGACCTTTTAGTTTTACTAAACTGATAACACAAGACTTCACCTTAAATGACCATTACACTGTCCTTTAGCTAGGAGATACCAAGTGACCAAATGACCAGTGACTCCATGCAAATACATGAGTGAAAGTGGCACAAGTGAAAGGAAAATTTCTATACAATTTATCTCTGCAAATTTTGATGAGGAAGCCTTTGTCCTAAATAAGCCTATCTCATATATGCATTCTTTGTTATCTCCCTTTTTTTAATAGCTTATAAAAGTGAAACTGGTCTGAAAACACATACTGCTAATCAGTAAGGTTTGCGGGACACTAATTTCCATGATTTACAAAATGTGTTATTGAATTTTTTCTAGAAACAACAAAATTTCATGCCTATGAATATAATATGAAAGCATTTACAGTGTATTGCATACCGTACATATCACATCATATAACCTGATCTATCAATGCTTAAGATGTCCTTAAAAATCTTTGTGATACGGCTAATCAATAAAATGTACCGTAAACCAAATCTATTCCTGTTTAGCAATGTTATCTAAAGCAAACATTTTCACAAGTTCAAGTTCAAGGCAGTTATATTTAAAGCCTTTACTATATGAACATGTCTTTCAAACATTGAGATCAGTAAATGTGACAGTATAATGTTTTTAGTGTTTGACCTCATTTGCCCACCACTGTCTTTCTTTTTTATCTAAACTATAAACTACTGAAATCACTTAATTCATTAAGAGTCTGCTGTAAATAGAAAGCACTTTAGCTCCGCCCACAATCACGGACCTATATACACCTATGTCCGTGCCACAATACATGTCGGTGGCTATACAAAAGGTCGAATGAGGTTAAACACTAAGTAAGTTAGAGTTTATTAAGTCTCGTCACCGCTCGCTCCCTTAGGGTTTCTTAATTGTTAAAATTTGACTAAATAAACACTAACTTGTACTTAGAGTAATAAACATTGTATACAGATCAAGTTGCAATCCAAAACTAAAGCACAAAAAAAGTAATGCAGAATTTTCAAAACTGAACATTTTAGAATTTCTTTTGCTTCCATGTCTGTTTTAAGATCATTTCTGTTATTTATATGTGGGCAGTTTACCTGATCATCATTCCTGGGAAAAACTAGTATAGTCTGATTTTGAAGCACTGAGCCTTGAATGTTCTTTTAGCTCAATGTATATAACAACGGTAAAAACAGAGGGAGAACTAAAGGTCGTAGCTCAAAGGTCAAATTTAGACTATACTAGCCCTATCTTCTGTAGAAACTTTCAGTTTTCTCACATAAAGAGGCAGAATGTCAGACCCGTTCATCTCATGATCCTCAATCAGACAGAGGTTTAGTGATTTCAAATAGCAACCGACCACAAAGCTGAGTCAAAACATTGCAGGAGCATATCTTCAGTCACATCACTATACTATATTAAAGCCATCCTTGCCAATTTTTCAGTTTGTTATTTTTTCAATTTAAAAGGCATGATCATAATTCTGCTTACTGAGACAGAACTTAAAAATCATTTTTTCTTTTCAAAAGTTACATGTATGTTGATTTTTCATATTCAGAATTCTGGGCATTTCCGGGGATTTTTTTCCCATGCTAAAGATATAGTGTGGGATCTCAATTTTACCTATGTAAGTGTTTCATCTGTGAATTGAAAATTTGACACAAATTGTTTATGTCAGTTGCTGGAAAACAGTTGGAAAAATAGATTCACTTCTTATACAACCATCATTATTCATCCTAAATGGTAGATGTTCTGATAGGAAATTTATCCCTTGGCATTATGAACGGATGCACATTCTCGTAACCCCTCAATTCCAAACAGAAACAAAAATATTGCAATTTTTATAAGGGTGCTCTGAATGAGCAGTCTGCACTCGGTATGTGAGAAAGAAATCTGGTTACTATGGCTTGCACTGTCAAGTGTTTGGAAGTTTGTGCGAAAAAAGTATAAATCTACCAAATACAGACTTTCTTAAGCTTTCTTAAAACCTTTAATAAATATCAATATGGAATATTAATTCAATTTTCGCATTAAGAATACCCAACAATTATCAAAAACTATTCAATTTATCAGTATTGAGCACTCTGCGAGAAAATATTCAATTGACCACCAATTGGCCAGTATTAACCACGTTAGAGTGAATAGACCAAATAGCCAATATTGACTTATGTTGACCACTCTGGAGGCATTAACCAGCAGATTTAGCTGTACATTACTTCTATTTTATCAATTTGAATCATTAAATCAATTTTCAACCAAATGCTATCACAAAATATCCATTGGACCACTAATCAACCAGTATTGAACACTTTGTGAGTATTGACGGGGGAGGCCAGTTAAAATGATTATTCATTATTAATCAGGGCTTAATTGTTTCGACTGCTCAACATTGTAAGAAAATGAAGCATACTGTTTAATTCTTGAATTATGTTTTCTTTTTTTTTTAACTTTAAACCTCAGCCTCTATTTCTAATAGATGTCAGAACAATATCGCATAGAACTTACCAACAATATGATGCAAAGATTTAAAAGACCTCTATAGTTGTTGAAACCACTTGAAGTACTGAACAGTGAGTCCGCCTGTCTATGAACTCTGAAACAAAACAGGGAAAATATATAGAAAGACCTTTGCACTAGTGGAGTGTCATAAACTGTTAAAATGCCATATTAGTACCTTATCCTTTGTTTCAATGCAAATTCAGTATTTATAAGAACAACAGTCATTTTTTCCACAAACATGGGGACTGGTGTGACTGATGTCTTTGCTGTGTCTAAATGGTTATGATCACTTTCCTTTAGAAGATCACTCGTTCTGAGGTTCAAATCAAGTTTCTGTCACTGCAGTGTTGCTGTAGGTGGGTACAGGCAAACTGCCAGGGGCAAAGATTGCTAAGTTTTAACTGATTTTAAGGTTGACACTGTCGCATAAAATTCTTAAGAGCCTACATAATGTTGCTGTTGCTATGAAATGTGACCTTAAATACCATTTACCTTTACATTTGTTGTAGTTTGATCTCTTATAACTGCAAGTGTAGTATATTATGCAATATAACCAGAGAAATTTTATCCAAGCTGCTTAGCTTCGCAAAATGACCAGTAAGATGGATATTGAGAGAAACACTGACTTTTTTATCATTGTTTTAAAAAGTAGATTTTTGTGTTTTTAATTTTCATTATGACATGTAGATGTATATAAATAGATGGGTGTTCAGTAGAACACTTGTGTCGCCCTCTTACGCTTTGTCAGAATAACCAATAATTTTGTAACAAAATCTAAGTACACAAAGGGGCATAACTCTGTCAAATATGACCTTGACCCATTTGGCAGCATCATGACACTTATGTCATAAGCAATACAATTTGAAAGTTTGATGAAGAAATCTTAAGAAATGGCAAAGTTATAGCCAACATTAAGTTTTTGTGACAAAATCTAAGTACAAAAAGGGGCATAACTCTGTCAAATATCACCTTGACTTACAAAATTTGGCTGCATTACAAACGTTTTGACATAAGCAATACAATTTGAAAGTTTGATAAAAAATTCTTAAGAAATGGCAAAGTTATAGCAAAAATCTAAGTATAAAAAGGGGCATAACTCTGTCAAATATGACCTTGACCCACAAAATCTGGCAGCATCACGACCCTTATGTGATAAGCAATGCAATTTGAAAGGTAGATGAAGAATTCTTAAGAAATGGCAAAGATATAGTCAACGTTAAGTTTTCGTGACAAAATCTAAGTACAAAAAGTGGCATAACTATGTCAAATATGACTTTGACCTACAAAAGGGTTCTCTGTAGGATTTTGAAAGTAGGAGTCCAGGACTCCTATGTCAGAAAAAATAGGAGTCCCATCTGAAAATGTTGGGAGTCCCATGTTTTTAAATACAGCGCGCTGACCCAAAACGAAGATTGGCTTCTACATGAATGTATTACAGTATGCAATGGTATGATATAAATAGATGCCTGGGATAACACAAGGAAACAAAAGTGTGTTTTTTTTTCAACGTATTGTTTTCAAATATGAAAATATGCAAAATATATACAAAACAAGCTATATAAGCAATGCCAGTGTATCAGAGTCGAAATATTGATATTTTTAAAGCAAAAAGAAAGTGCTTATTTAGTAATCTGATTCATTACTCTTATGTTTAATAAGCACTCATGCGTTTTGACTCTTTACACCACGAACAGATTGCATACATCATTATGAGTCACTTTTTCAATCCAAGGAAATGTCCCATACCAAGAATCATTCCATACATTTCCATCTTTTTTCACCGAACTTTCACTTTCAGAATCGTCGGTCAGGCATTTCCTTTAGCCCATTTTGTCCCAAAGTTATTTGATCTAGTCTAAGAGTAACCTAAATATATTGACTGCAAGACCGACAGATTTTACAAACATATTACGTAGATGTCTGTTTTTACGCGTCCGTCGTATAAAGCAAAAAGCCGTGGCGCACAATTACAGTAGTTGGGCTAGTCGAAGAGGTGTTGTGAAACTTTGTAAAATGCTCGAACGCCGATCGTATATATCTCAAAATGTTTCCATTGTTGAAACAATATTAAAAATTGAGCAATGATTATGTCTTTTTAATTTGTAACGTTTCCGAAAAAGGAAGGTTATCATTGTGCAAACTCGCTAATTTTCGGTCACTCCTCTGCAAATACGCGACTAATTTGCAACATGATTTAATCCAATTATCACAATTAAAATATTCGGCCTTTTCTTTACAAAGGCATAAAATGATGTTAGTTCAATATATACATTGTCGCATGTCTACATAAACACAATTACACACGACACCTGTCAATCAAGTATTGGAAAACACCACGCGTGTTTATTGGTTTAACGCGCGAAACGGGTACACAGAATTACCTTTCATCAGCTGTGAAATCGTGTCTTGTATATTGTCATGAATCGGGGGCACGCGTTTCACGGAAATTGTATGCGTCCCGTGGAATCATTGTCGGATTTTTTTAGCGTCCTTTTGGGAAAAGTATGCGTACAAATACGCGGATTTAAGCGTTTCCGAGAACCCTGCAAAATTTGGTGGCATCATGACCCTTTTGTCATAAGCAATACAAGTGTAAATTTTTATGAAGAAATCTTAAGAAATGGCAAAGTTATAGCCAACGTTAAGTTTGTGTGACGGACGGACGGACTGACGGACTGACGGACAAAGCGATCCCTATGTATCGCATTTTCTCCGAAAGGGCGACACAAAAAATGAAATGTTTAACTCAATCAAAACAAATGTCTTGCGCACAACCTAATTAATTTAGATTAGGGAAAAGAATATTCAAAATTGCCTAAGAAACTTTAATGTTTATACTGGTTTTTTACCATATCTGGCAAAATAACTATATGAACTATATGATTAAATTTATGGAAAATATGTACACAGCTCATTTCTAGTTTAAAGTTGTCATATAGCAAGTTAGAAATACTAAAATTAAAAAAAAATCTCAGCTGCCTCTTTTAGTTACAAGCTAGGCTAAGCTAAAGATTTATTTATATGTTTCATCTTTATTTTTTCAACAATATCTATAGCCAATTACTTACTCTGAAGACCACTTTGACTTAACATCTGACATAACATATTCAGGATCTCTCAGAAATGATCTGAACCATGATGGTGACCATTCAAAAAGTGCTGCCCTAATACTTGAATTTTTTACAATAGAATCCTCTTTCTTTTTGTGATAAATTTTCACCGTTTTAAAAGTGTCTTGCTTTAACTGTTCACATTTTTCACAAGAGTTTTTATAATTTTCTGAAACTGATAAACATTGTTCATTTTCTAATAAGAATGTTTTATTAGGTTCTGTGTCATTTTTCTTGTCAGTCATTTTATTGTCATTTTGATTGCAGTCACAATTTTTTTCACAGCTTTTTTTATCAACTGATTCCATTCTTAGAACACTGCGTCTCCTGCATGTAGCCTCATTATCAAAATCAGTTTCCACGCTTGCAAAGTCTTCTTCAACAACACATCCTTCATCTGCTTCTATCCTATCTTTTGAGGGTGCCATTGCACAGTTTGATTCAGTTACTTAAATTTAATTACAAGACAACCATACAATGCATTTTCAATATGTGCTGATCAATGCAACAGCAGCCTATAAATATAGCAGACTGATAAAAGTTTTATCAGTTTTTATTATCAACTGCTAGCAATGATTTCCAGCTGAAAACTGTCCTTGGCACACATGACCTGATAAACACTGGTGTCTACACACAAAATATTTTGATGAACTCTGCATGGAAGTGATCCACACACTGTAAACAGTGCATGTGGTGCACGTGCTTTACGCATGGATTAACCGTGAACTTGACCCTTTACTCTATATATAGAACGTTATCAGACCGACACTTTACAGAACATAACATATACGTTTACCAATACATGAACTAATCAGTGTAACGTCATGAGTAGAGTATTTCCTTACCTTTTCCCACATGGCTTTTCGACATCCTTTTTTACATCACTGTTGATATCCTGCACTTTATTGAAACTCTGCGTTCGCCGTAATCGTGTTTTTGTTGACATTTTCCAAAACCCGGAAGTAACAGATTTCTCGTTACGTTTTGTCTCTTACAACATTAACAAAAAAGGAATATATTACAAATTATATGTAAACATATGTTATAGCAGTGTAATTCATAAACATGTGATTAATTTATTTATCCGTTGCACAGTGAGCTACATTTCTTGCCTTTGGTCCAAAACCGTCCTGACTTGAGAATGACGATGTAAGCAGCCATCCGGTGTTGACGTAGAAAATTCCACTAAAATGTTAAAAAAAACCCATTTTATTCAAAGTTGTCAATAGTATTTAAAGAATGAAGCTAGAAAATGGAACAACGAAGGAGTTTGTATCTAAATTACAACTTGAAGCTGAGGAGGATGAAATTGACTCACATGACGGTAGCTTATTGATTTATTCAGTCATATGTTTACAAAGACAGTCACGGCAGTAGTTGGTCAGCAGTAGATCACGACAGTAGATCTAGTAGGTCATGACAGTAGTTGAACTAAAAAAAATGTAACCTGTGGAAATTTTGAGCATTTTTTTTACATGGGCAGTATTGCCACTTGTGTCAATTGCTGGACATACACCTGGATGTGAAACGACTTAAACTGTTCAATAACTAAAAGTTGAAATAATGATTTGACGATAGGTAAATAACTAGGCCACATCATGATCTTACATAACTTGTGGTACTTTGATTGAAAACACGTAAAAATGTAACTTACAAGGAGAAGAATAATCAGTTGCCATAGATAGATAGATAGATAGATTTATTCGGCAAAATAATCCATCATTACAATACAGTACATTTAAAACAAGAGATACTAGCACATAAAATAGACTATCATTACAATACAGTACATTTAAAACAAGTAATACTAGCACATACATAAAAAATATCACAGAACCCCAAATCTTAATCTAAAAAAGAATGAAAATCACCAAAGCAGTTTAAGACCATAGAAAATTGGTACATATTTACCATATCAGTCCAACACCAAATAAGTTTTTTTTCATTTACTAGATTCCTCATTATTATTTGGAAACCACTCTGTAGACTGTAAGTATTGACTAGACTTTATGCCTGGAAAGCCCATGAAAGTCATCACGACTTATTTCCAATGGGGTCCATGACTGGAACATGTTTACTTTACATCAACACATACAAACAGACATTTACAGAAAATATAAAAAAATATAAAAAATTGAAGAGCAAGGCCAAGACGGCAGCATATTGTAATTTGTATAGAAACTCAAGGCTAATAAACTAGACAGGAAGCTAAACCAGACTAGCCATGAAGTAATTCAGAGGAGAAAAGTCTCATGTCACCGGCTGGGATCGAACCCTTACCGCCAGCATGGAAAGTGGACACCACAACCACGTCGCTAAAGGGTTTACCCAACAGCAAGGCTATTGGAAGTGCCCTATAACCACTACACTCTTCCCCTCTTTATCACTTTTGGAGCCGAGCATCAACTGCACATTCCCTGCAATTTCTAGCTTGTTACCGCTTCCCGGTGGCTTCTACCCACTCACCGAATTATCCTCATCGCCAGTGAAGTAATTCCAGAGGAGAAAAGTCTCATGTCCCCAGCTTGGATCGAACCCTGACCACCAGCATGGAAAGCAGACATTACAACCACGTCCCTAAATGGTTAACCCAACAACAAGGCTGTTGGAAGTGACCTATAACCACTACAGCCACAAAAATCCAACATTTTTTCTCATTAGCTAACATTTGTCTGGATTAAAGTAAACCAGAAACCTCATTACGACGTACCCTCTGTATTGATAGTGGTTATGTCAAGCTAAATTGATATTTTAAATTTGTTTTTAGTGACAACAATCAATCAACATACAGAGATATATCAAAATTTTCTTCTTAAACATTCATACACGTTCGTCATCTTATGACATTTTAATGCATACATTTCTTTAAATAACCATTTGTGCTTTGAGTAATTATATGAGTAATAATCTTTAACTATGTGTGAAATCCGTTGAATTTATGCAGTAGCTAGCATCGCTAGTGAACCCAAAAATTAATGCTTATGAAAGTTTGTGGAAAATGCTTGTATCTAACTAAAATGTGAAATATCACAAAATCTGAACATGCACATGAACGTTGAAGTTAATCATTGTGGTCTTAATTATAAGAAGATCTAGGATGGTTGGTTTGTATGTTATGGTACATGCATATATATGGAATAAATTTCTCAAAATTCAATACAGCATAAAACAATTTTAAAGTGATATTACCGTTCAAAGTGACCATCAAACTTTTAAATAAAACATTATCAGTGTTTTATACTCCTAGAATAATAAACATTGCCATAGTTATAACCCCCCCTAAAAAAAACTGATCTGTATAACACTTTCAATTCAACTTTCATTCACATTGAATACAAGAGGAAATCTGTATCATACATATCTTAATTTTTATTTGTCAATAACAGAAATAAATTGGTAAAACTTACTTCTTATATGTTTTAAAGCATCCACTGTGTTTTGAGCATCATTCTAAACTATAAATAAATATGACCATTTTGAAGGGTAATATAACTTTAAAGCTTAATTTTTAGATTGCAAGACATAGCAAAATGTAACATTGGCTTTTGAGAAGATGAAGTCTTATGCAGTACATGGTTTTGATGGAAATTGTTTGTATTGTTTAGATGTGAAGTACAAAGAGAAGAAGCAGAAAATCCAGAAACTTCTATCAGAGGATCCTGTCGACATCAACAAACTGCGAGAGTTTGCTATCAGTCCAGGTGGCTTTGTTACAAATGAACTGAGGCAACAAGCATGGCCGAAAATGGTCGGCGTTGATGTGGATAACATCCCTCCCAAGCCAGGTACTTACATGTGTAGAAAAACCTATGTTGGTGGTCTCTTAAATTAAGCAGTCCTCTGTCTTTTGCAGCCAGTGTTGAATAAGCCTTTTTAACCAGGTTTTCAATTTTGAAAATCCTGGTTATTAGATTGGGGGGGGGGGGGGGGGGGGGGGGGGGGGGTGGGGGGATGGGTCGGGCAAACTCAAAACAAAATTGTGTCCGCGTAACTCTCAACCCTTTGAAGAATTTGATGAAACTCAGACAAAGTTTACCACATAAGATGACGTGCAGAAGATGTTCCGCATGGGGCGGTCAAGGTCAAGGTCACAGTGACATTAACATTGAAAATCCTGTCCGCTCTGTAACTCTTCAACCCTTTGAAAATTTTGATGAAACTTCAGACAAATGTTTACCACATCAAGATGACGTGCAGAACGCATGTTCCGATGGCTGGCTCCAAGGTCAAGGTCACAGTGACATTAACATTGAAAACCTGTTTACAGATTTTAACTTGATTTGTCAAAGGGGAGCCAAAGGTCATATCATCTTTGGAGGTAATTAAAAAAGATATGATATATTATTTCATGTCTACTTTGTAACTTGAGAAAATTAAAAATTTGAACTTTTTGAAGAATTTTAGAGCAAGTGTATATTTCTATATGATGTTGACCTGAATTGACTTCATCCTGAAGATCCATGAACCATCTCGGAAATTTATTATCATGTATTCTCTGAATATTATCTTTTCCTTCATGTCATGTTATAATCTTTTAATATTCATAGCAATCTCATTCCAAAATTCATACTATAGTATAGAATCAGAACAACATTTTTGAAAACCTGGTTTCGTGGCATTGCCATGTTTCTTGTTATATTGATGTGTCCCTCAAGTCATTTTCATATTAAATACATAGATCTGTATAAAGCATTCATCTTCATGAAGTACCGGGGCCACTTTTGATACATCCCTCAACTGGTTTGAGTGCAGACATCACCTTAGAAGTGCAAGGCTGAAAGTCCCCGGACTACACTTATTATAATTAATTTGATTTTTAATTTGTTTTTACTCAGCTTTTCATATTTTCCATGGGCATTTAAAAACATTTTTTTACCAGAATTTTGAATAACCCTAGAACTAGTTTGATTGTTAACTTCGTTAACATTTTGGGACTTTTCACAATATGTATTGTATAATGTACATATAGGTGTTGAGCAGCTTAGGGTAAATTTTCATAATCAAAAAAATTATATGTGTACTTCAAAAATAACATACATGTAATTGTGCTGATATTAAATCATAAGTATTTTGAGTAAAATTTTAGGGTCAAAATATCAAACCATTTTGCTGTCAGATAGCTTCACAATGTTGTCTTTTCTCAGTTTTTATTTTCAACACTACATATTGAAAGAAGTATGCATATCTCATATGTCCTAAATTTTGTTATTGTTTTGGATAGCTCATGAATACATACATGCATATAACCTGGTATACCATAATGAAGACATGCACGCAGATACTTATACATTTCTGACTAGCCTGTGACATTGACCCTGTTTCATGATTAGTCAGTGTGACTTTGTACAGAATTCAAGGCCATGTTTTGCTCTACATGTGTTAATGCAGGGACCTTCTTTTTAGCCAAGGTGGCTCCACTAATAAGTCTCAGTAGAAGACGGAATCTAAGTAGGTAGCCAGCTCCCTAATACAAGTGTATTTAAAGTCCCACAATCACTTTGAATCCAATGATAAAGTAAAATTAAAAGTAAAGTAAAAATGACAGAACCGTGTTCTGTTCATACTAAAACAGTGTTGACATGTGCCTTTCTTTCGTGTGCAAGTCACTACTTCCACCAGTAAGACATCTTTCTCTGTACATGTAAACTAAGCGCTACATGTAATTGTGCTGTTGGGACTTTAATATAAAAATGACCATTAGAGATACTTTGATTTTTTTGGTTGGATTTTTTTTTACTGATATGATAATGATTGAACCATGAATACCTAAGGTGGAATAATTGATGTGCCCACTGATGCAGGCATGATTGCGTATACAATGAAAATACATGTACTGAGCTAAGAGAATAAGCAAGAGGTAGTTTCATCTTTAGCCATGTTAACTGGGATTAAATTTTGTTGGACATGGGTCTTTAAGATAAATACAGCTGTATGGTATCACTTAATACTAGTTCATTGTGTGGTAAGATTGCATCATGATCTCTCAGTATGTTAATCATGACAAGAACATGTTCATGTTTACAAAATACAGTACTACATATATATTATTAAGCTAGAAGGTCTGTCTAGTTTAAAAGGAAGACAAACAAAACATGAGTTTTTACAATCTGCTGGGATAAAAACTATTGAAAACCTGTATTTTTGGTTAATGACCCTAAGTTCATAGTCATTTTAGAATTATTTGGTGCTCATTTCTTCAAATTTCACTTGATAGTTGGTGTCAATAATGGATGACCATAATTATGAATTTTGATGTCACTTCTAGGTCACAGTGATCTGTATATTGAAAATGTTTTCAAGGCAATATAACTTCAGAGACATAAAGGGTGCAGCATCCAAACGTCACATGATGGTCATTACAAGTAAAACGATCCTATTGATTCGATCTGAGGGTACTTCATGTAAGGTAAAGGTCACAATGACCTTTATTTTGGAAGAAACTATAGAACTCATCTGGTGTACACTCATGTAACTTCGCATGATGGTTGTTTTGAACTAGTGGATGACTACTGTTAATTTTGAGGTCACGGTCGTACCACATATATACCTGGCCCGAGGTTGGTGGACCTAATAAGCACGTATACAAACAATCACTGTCAAAAATTACACGTTGATAATTACATTAATGGGGTCATTTTATGTTTCAAAAAGAGCTTTTGCAGTTTTGAACTTTCACTGAAAATAGTCCATGGACCAGTAGGAAAGACAAGACACCAACATACTGTTGTTGTTGTCACATAAAGTGATAATCTGTCAGACAATACTGTTGCCAAACTTCATTTTACAGAAACGCAGGCCTACCTTTCGGACAGTTTGTACTTATACTTGAGACTGTTATCATGTTTCAGTTACAGTATACAGTCTATTTTTGGATGAACCTGCTATACTCATATGTCCTTGAAAGGTGTTTTTGTTGAAAATAATGATAGTGTGTTTACAAAAACCTGGAACTTTATTTTGTGAGGATGATCCATGTCCATAATATAGTTTGCAAAATGTCAAATATATCTTTACCATAGACTGTCAGCTATTCATGACCACCTATTTCTTTTACATTGTACTTGAATGGTTATTCTTATGGTTGTCTTTTGCACTTTATACCATGGTCCTCTTTCACTGCCCCTTTCAGTTAGGTTTTTCGTTTCTCTATCATTCTTTTGTCACATGATCAAGGAGCTTAAAACTGGGCTCTTTTTAAGGAAATGCACTGGTTTTG
This sequence comes from Saxidomus purpurata, assembly GCA_022818135.1. Classification (NCBI taxonomy): domain Eukaryota; kingdom Metazoa; phylum Mollusca; class Bivalvia; order Venerida; family Veneridae; genus Saxidomus; species Saxidomus purpurata. The sequence goes on from JAFMSR010000012.1 coordinate 13,928,264, forward strand.
ACAAGCAAATTTCTGTAAAAGGACTTCGGCAAGCAAATTTTTTCTATGCAGTTTAATAAGAATATGCCTGAGCCGGGCCTAGCAGAGTCGAAATGAGCTTAAAATATGGGCGTTTTGAAATCTTAGGTTTCCTCTTACGGATGTTATCAACCAACATGGAACAGCTAATGCTCAGTTTTTCTGGCTGTTTCAGTGGTAGCTGTTCCTTGCACCTCCCTTGTACAGTGCTTGTCATAATGGCTTTTGTTCAAGGATGTTTGATATTAAAATAATATTATGACACTTTTTCAGACGAGGAAACGTTACAAGGTCACAGGGATTATAATCAGGTTGTGCTGGATGTAAACAGGTCCTTGAAGAGATTTCCTCCAGGTAAACAAGTCTGTTTTTTTCAGAAGCCATATCAGTGTGCACTTTAAAGGTGTACAGTCAAACCTTTGAAAAAAGACCAGTAACTAGAATAAACAGAAGCAGACTTTGACTCTAAAATAAGTTTGGCTGTACTTCCATTACATTACACATAACAGTCAAACCTATGAACAAAGACCACTGTTGGGAGGCTACAAATGTGGTCTTTGTTTGAAGGTGGTCTTTATTCACAGGTGTTTCTACTACAGATGAATATTGCACTGTGATCTTTCTGCTGGTCTTTGTTCGCAAGGTGGCCTTTATTTGGATGTGGTCTTTAACACAGATTTGACTGTACTGTGATAACACATGGCCAAGTTTTTGCCTAAATGTCTGTGTAGACCGGTGTCGGCCGCTCATCCAGGAGATTGCGGGTTCGAGCCCAACTGGGGTCACGACCGTACTTCCTCATATGACACCAGTACTGGTTTTTCCAGGAAGCAGACTCAAGAGTGACTTGATAAGCTACAAGCTTTCTTCACAATAGAGCTAAAATAAATTAGTATAAACTAAATGTCTTTCTTCCAAACTAGCATTTTATCATGCTAAACATTTTGCAGATCTTTAATGCTCTGAATGTTCTTATAAGTTTTAGGGACTTTGAAGTGAATTTAATGTTTAATATGAATTTTAATAAAGATGATCATGTCTGCCAAGGATTCACGTAAATGTATATCCTATATACAGGAAAGACCATAGAAATCTGGTTCCCAAAAAATCTGGTTGATTTTCCCCTGATATGTCCAAAAAGTCTTGTGGCATGTACTGCTGCATTACTAAATAACCTAGATTCACCAACCTGCTGGTAAATGTTTATTGGAATAAGAAGTTGTGCAGCTGGATTTTAGTTTTTATGTTGGACCATTAATTCCAGATTTAGCCCAACCTTGTTTTAAAAAAAGGGATTCTATATGGCAGTTTAGTGGCACGCGCTGCTCCTTAAGTAATTGACATAGAGACATAGTCACCAAAGTTTACGTAAATGCTCATTTTGGATAAGAAGTTGTGTCCCTGGGTTTGAGTTTTTATATAAAACCATTTGCACCAGAGTTATAGCCCTTGTCAAAATTAAGGCATTCTATATAGCAAGTTTGTGGCACACAGTCTCCTGAGTTATGGTCCTTGTCAGACTTACTGGTTAGTCAAAATAGAGGTACTCGGTATAGTGATTTTGCAACAGGCTCTGATCCTTACTTATGGGTCCACATTATTGACTTATGAAATAATATCCAATCCAGATGTGGTCATCATTTAACAAACAATTATTTTGAGTTCGGATTCGCAGGGAACGATCACAAACATCGGAGGCCTGAGTGGTTTATATGGTAACTGCACATCAGAACTACAAAGAGTTTATTAGATTATAACAATGCTGAAAAGGATGTTATTTCGATTCTAACATGACCAGATATTACAAAAGTTGAATGAATGCAAAGCGTTACTTTTTGGGCAGATATTTACTTAATGTCTTGCAACACAATGTGATATCATTTTTGATGGAATATTGGCCCTTGCATTATGGCATGATAAAACCTTTTTCTACTCTATGTATTAGAGACAAAATTGTGAGTCATATAAGACTCTAGAATGAAAAATGATTTTTTCTGTTTCAATTTTAGATATGGATGAAAATGTACGTCTGGGTCTACAAGACCAGCTGGTTGATCTCATTATGCGTGTGCTGGTGCGCCATGATGAACTGCATTATTATCAGGTAACTAGAGCTTCGTCAAAGCTGCCACTTACCCACAGGAAGTGATGTCATAACTGATGTTCACATTCTGATGTCACTGTTGTGATGGACAGATCTGGTCATTGTCCTTATAAGGCCTTCAGGGAAATATAGAAAGCAGTTACTATGAGTCTGTAGTACATTGTATAGAACACTTTTTGAATAGTTAACTACTTCAATGTTCATTACTAGAGAAAGTGCATACAATTTGTCAGAGATAGGGAGAAAACTGCGGCCATACTGTATATTTTGGCTTATATGAATTGATTTATTGTAAAAAGAATTTAAACTTTGTATAATGTCAAATGTCACATAAAATCTGACATGCAAAACATCCATGATGAGTCGTATACTGCAACTGCATGTAAATATATTGTGTTGTGTTCATTGTTACCTTGGTAACTATTGTTGCCATGATACATGTATCTATGTTACGTTCCTGCTGTTGACAGGGGTATACATTAGTAGCATATTTGCCTCTGTTGAAGTTCACAGGGACAACAATTCAATTTTATATACTAATTTATTTATTCTCAATTGCGAAACAAGTTTATACAACTTATATTAATCGCTCTGGAGACTCATTCCTGATGGAATCAGCCTGGAAGAGAGAGAGGCAATGTGGAATTACTTGTGTCTTGCCTAAGGACACTAATGACATGGCGATTTTAGGGATCAAACCCGGAATATAGTTCAAGTGTTATATAAGATCATCTATTTTGTTTTTAGGGTTACCATGATATCTGTGTTACATTCCTGTTGGTGGTCGGAGAAGATGTGGCATTTGCTTTAGTCGATAAACTTTCCATGAATCATCTCAGGTAATTTGTAAACCATATATAGATTAATTAGAAAATAGACAGTGATGAAGGATGGCGCAGTGGTCGGTGGTTAACACTTTGGACTACCAATCTGTAGGTTCCCGGTTCAAATATCCCGGCGGGGCACTCAAATTCCCTTGTATCTGCATCTGTCTCTTCAACCTGTGCCTGTCAGGAGTCTTGGCACGCTCTCATGGGGAGAAATCCCAGGGTCGGCCAGGGATATAAACAATATAAATGAACGAGTAGTGTAAACAATGGAAAAAGATCAAGAATTTCTTTGTGTCAGTGATATTGTGGACTTCCTCACGTTATCTGGATACATAACATGTGATTATGTTGTTAGTTTTGTGACAAACAGGTGCAAAGTTTTCAGCTTTGAAAAATCATGACTACCCCTTGACTTAAAATTAGGAAACCAAAAATAAAACTAATCATCATGTTAAAAAGCTTTGAAATTTAGATTTTGTCAAGTTAAAGAAATAAAGTTTCTTGTCTACTTGTCTACAGATTTTTGGTCATATTAAAATGTGTTTAAAAGCCGTTTGTGTCAAGTTCATGAAATGCAAATTTCTCGTTTATTTCAGAGATTTCATGGATGCCAATATGGATAGGACCAAGCACATTCTAAACTACATGTATCCATTGATAGGTCGTGTAAGTCCTAAACTTAGAGACTTTATGGAAAGGTAAGAATTTAATGTACATACTTGGAAACTCACATGGAACTGACGGAGGTAATATACATCATAGTTTAGTTTGTACGAATTTATTTTAGTTCGATTATGAGAAAAGCTCTGTAGCTTATTAGATTGCTCTCAAACACTCAGTCCAGATGTCATCACGCTCGCGAGAGAGAGGCAGTGAGTTTTTCACTGCTGCTAACCATTTACAGCTAGTTAGAGTGAGGCACGTGTGGTATCAGTGTCTTTGCCAAGGACACAGCTCATGCTCCGGCTGGGATTTCGAACCCGGGACCTCCTGTTCCGGAGGTGAACGCCCTAATCACTGAGCTATCGAGACCTACACTAATATACATCACAATTGATTAACAAGGCCAACAGTTACAACTTACTCCTTAAAAGATTACATCGTTTATCAGTTCAACTGGCCATGCATAAAATGAAAATAAGATTTAATCTGTTTATACCAATTTCTTTTTACTCATAAATGTTATGAAATGTACCTGCAAGTTACAGATTGTATTGGATATTGATAAGTGCTGTTATGCACATTTTTGTTTCAGTCAAGATGCATGTTATTATAGTTTGCAAATTCACTGTTCCGTGAACCAATACCTTAAAATTGAACACTTTCACTGTAAATAACCATTTAAACTTACTATCTTAAAAGAAGGAACTCTTTTAAGGGGTTTTTGTAGAGCTAGAAGGCTCATTGCTGCTAAAGTTTCTGAAAGGGCTTTATTAAAAACACTTTAAACATTTATACAGAAGTGAATGATAGACACAGACATTATACATGCATTTTTCCAGGTCTGAAGTCGGTACGATATTCAGTCTGAGCTGGCTGATCACATGGTACGGACATGTTTTACCACATTTACGAGACATAGTACGATGTTATGACTTCTTCATTGCCTGCCATCCCCTCATGCCTATATATCTGGCTGCAGCTGTAAGTATATGACTGTGTGTTTGAGCAGGTATGGTTGCGGACTCCGAATCACATATTCTCTCACTGGTTGAGGGTAATTTGTTTTACTCCCAGTACTGACTTGACAGTAGACTCTTTACATGGGAACATATGCAGTTTCTGACCCAGGGGACGGGTCATACCGATTGTAGCCTCTTTAGAGGATGGTAGACCCAATAAGCACAATTACAAACAATTCTGACCCAGGGGGATGGGAGATTAGTTCTTGCACTTCCAAGAAATGAAGAATAGGTAAACTGTCTGTCTGTGAAGAACTGAACTAGGTTTGAAAAACGGACATTGAATGCCAAGAAAAAAGTACAAACTCAAGAAATTTGCAAGTGTGAACAAGCTTCAAGTCCTCTTACCTTTTCATATCAAGATCTGTGTGAAGGTTTAAGTTACATAATTGTATCGATTCCTAAGACATGAAACAGAACAGCACATTCTAAACATTTATATCCCTATTTTGTTTGAAGTTCTGTAGAAATGGAATGGAATCGTTTGATATTTAGTATTGGAAGAATGGGATTGGATAGGATATTATAGGTAAATTTATATTTTGAATCACTCTGTTGTTAAAGCATGTTATTCAGTTGTACTTAAGTCATGCCATTGTGCTTAGTAGGAAAGTATTTAAAGCATTCTGTTCTGCAAAGTGCCATTGGAAAAATCTAGGATTAAGTGCAAAACTGTTGTATATCCATTCAAATTCATATAAGGGTAAAGTGTTTGTATATTATAGTGTCACCCGTACTTAAAGGTCCAGCCATTTCTGAATTATGAGACACCTTTTTGAGCACATTTACCTCCCGAATTCTATCTTTTTAAAGCCAAGCACCAGGCAGGTAGGTATAAGGTAACCATTATTTAACTAGTTTGCGGCTCATCAACCGGCCATATCAGAATGGACCCTTGTTGAGATTCGAACCTTCGACCTCCCACTCCCAAGGTGGATGCCTAAACCACTAGTCCACTTAAGTAAGGATTGTACTGCATATAACCCCTGAATTGTTAGTTGGAAGAGCGGTTCATACTAGGTAGAAACTTATGTTATATTTAAGTTTTAAATAATTGCTTGTTGTTGTTTTTTTCAGTGGAATATTTTGAACACAGTTATTCCTTATTTTTACTATTTTTCATTGTTGTTTCAGATTGTATTGTACAGAGAGAAAGAGATTTTGGAGACAGAGTGTGATATGTGTGTGTTACATGGACTTTTATCTAAAATTCCGGATGATTTACCGTACGAAAAGTTGATAGTCCGTGCTGGAGAACTTTACAAGAAATATTCACCGGATGAGCTGGCTCATGAAGCAATTTTAAACTTTAATAAATCGCAAGAGTATGTACACAATTTTTATGTTAATGGATGGAAGCCAGAGGATATAACCTTCATTATTGTATGATCTATAAATAAACAATATTTCATTGGTCCAGAGCATGTCAAACGAAGCTAAATAGATTTCATATTTCTTGGTCTTTGGGTTTTTCCCCCAGTAAATATACTCTTTATTTAGAACAGGCATTGTTTTGACTGTTGCCCATCTTATCGCTTTGTGTTAAGTAAAACGTTACCGGTGCCGGGTTCAAAACACTGGCAACGTCATTTATACTTTGAATAAGAACAAGGACGTCATCATGCGCAAGCAATATTTACGTAAAAACATTGTTTTTGGCATAGCATGGCTCAAATTAAGTGCGGGATTATAAGTCGACATTGTTTATTTCAGACTGGTGAAAGCACGAATACAGAATCGACAGAGGCCTGTGAAGAAACAGATAGTGAAAAGGAAACGTTGGATATCATTATTCTACCTAGATGGTTCCCATTTATACTTGAAATTGACATTCTGGACTTTAACGGCTGTGTTTAGTGCGGCACTTATAGCATACATTAAATCCTCGGACTGGGAGATCGGATGGTGGACTTAGGTGTGATGATTGATGCTAGTACTTGTTGTTGTTGTTATAGGTTGTGGGAGAAACTTGATCCAGATATTCCTGGGCCAGTATTAATCATTGTCTTGCATCCTAAACTTAGAGTTAGAATTAGACTTTTTAAATTCCAAGTATTAGCTCTTTTTGTACGTTTTGCTCATCCATAAAAAACTCCAAACCAGATTCTTTTTTGCAGAATTATAGGTTCAACTGCCATCTAAAATTAAAAAAATTGCCGAAGTTGGTCTGTATTTGGTGAATGATTGTTTAAATAGCAGTAAACTAAAGAGTTTCAATTTGTGACTTGAGTCTATTGATGAATCCTGCTTGTTATAATCACGATAGGTCTATGAATGAAGTTCCTTCTGCAACATTGCAGATTTTGCGGACAAAGACAAAAGATTCAGCTTCTTTAACTGAAGATGTTTTTGACAGACCAAAGTTTTCAACAAAATTAAATCATGAATAACAAATTCATAGCGAGTTTTGTATTAAAAACACTGGTACTAAATAAATTATACTGTGCTAACAGTGGATATTTGGATTAAAAATGGAGATTTTTCTGTAGGTCGAACTAACAAAAGTAGAGAAGATTTTGTGTATACAAGAATCATGATATGTATAAGAAAGATTGATTTTTGTTCAATGCCTGTTGTCATAAAAGAGAACAGTAAAACCTGACTGATCCAGCACTCTGGTTTAACGGAAAGCTGTCCATCCAGTACAATTCAACTTATACCGATTGATTTTCTCTGGAATGCGAAACAAGTTCTTTCAACTTATATTAATCGCTCTCAAGACTCACTCCATATGGAATCAACCTTGAAGAGAGAGAGAGAGGCAATGTGGAATTATCTGTGTCTTACCTAACGACTCTACCACTACTTGGGCACTGGTTGGGGATTGAACCTGGGACCCTCCGATCCAGAGGTGAATGCGTTACCACTGCACCAATGCGGCTCCGTTACAGTCTCTTGGTCCAAAATGTATACATGAAAACATGGTTTCAACAGCAGCCTACTTTCATCAGCATGATGAGGTAGTCCTGATGGGTGTGAGACAAGACATCTTGTACTGTATCTACAATCATATCTATTTATAAACAGTAAAACCATTGGTATTTAAAGTTAAATACGATTTATCAAGACTATAGAAAACTACAAACAACTTCGATTACTATGCTGATAAATTTCAGTATTTTTTTTTTATTTTATTTTTTTTTATACTAATTTATTTTAGCTCGATTGTGAAGAAAGCTTATAGCTTATTGAGTGACTCTCTTCCTGGAAGAACCAGTACTGGTGCCATATGAGGAAATACGGCCGTGATCCCCAGTGGGGCTCGAACCCAAAACCTCCGGGATGAGCGGTCAACACCTTAACCTCTACACCACCGCTCCCTTTCAGTATTTATTGTTGTCATAAACATGTACTACAATAATTAACTACAGGCTTTAATGAAATGTCCAAAAAGCTCTTATGACATTACAAAAAATGATCTATGTTTAACTTAGTGGTGTCATTTGGCAGACACCTGACTGGAATAGCCAATACTGCTGTATTGAATTTGCAATTTGATAATGAAAAAATCACCTGTTTTTAGCAACAAACTATTTGAAGTGACCGCTACTGATGTATCATTTAGATGACTGTTTAGGACAGGTTTGTCTGTACTTGAATTTAGTGACATTTCTCTGCCACAAAATCCTCTTTGCTGTTAAAGCATTAAGTTGATAAGTTATACATTGTGTATTCTGTTATTTTGTATTTTTGTTAAGGTTTGTAAAAAAGGAGCCCTGATGGGTGAAAACGGACATTGTTGTGTTTAGAGTCATTGTGAAATAGAAGAAATTTTAGAGTTATCATTGTCAAGCACAACAGTAATCAGGAGGCTCTCGAGCTGCCAGTGAAGGAAAAGCAAACAGTATAGATTTGAAGGAGATGGCAATATCTGGATCCATACTTACCGCAATGGTCTAACGTTGGTTTTCACAGTGGGACTCAAATTTATGTGTAATGCCAACTTCAATATACCTCATGCTAATATGTGAATACAGTTGAATCTTGGTTAGTGGTCACTTGAATTAAACAGCCAACTCACTTAATCAACTTATATTATTGTGTCTATACTGACCATTTTTATATCAAATACATATGTCTTGTGTTTTTGCAATCACTTACTATAAATACAGTAAAGTTTCTGTAATAAGTCAGCCCTTCTGACCAGCGTAAAGCGGTCTTTATATTTAAAATGACTTTTTGTGGAGACCTTTTTACTATAAAATGGGCCATTTGATTCCAAAATGTTTGGTCTTAATATCGAGGGTTGTCTTATATCCGGTAGTCTTAATTGCGGAACTTTACTGTACCAAGTTTTGATGCATCCATTTGGTGGCTGATTAAAACAAGTTTGACTGTAGATAATGAAATACTAGGACGCTCATATCACTCAAGTTCCTGACTGACATTGGGGTGGTAAAATGGATTGTATTTCTAGTCAAAATATAAATGTCTGCAGGATCATCAGTGTTGAAACTTTTATGTGCCATTTTATCAAATAATGTTTTTGTCACATTACGAGGGTTGACCGCAAAACTGTTGTAACTCCTTCTTTATTTCGTGTAAGTTACTGCGGTTTTGCAGTCAACCCTCGAATTTTATTATAATTTATTAGAACTAATCTTAGGGTAAAAGCAGTTGTTATAATAAAATGTACAAAACGCTGACTGTAGCAACGGGTTATTAATAGCTTGACATACTAGAATATTGTATATGTATACAGTCAAACCTGTGAACAAAGACCATTGACTGTAAGAAGCTATGGCAGTCTTCGTTGACAGGTGATCTTCACTTACAGGTGTTTCTGCAATGGCTGAATAGTACAAGGTGTTGTCTCAGTGCTGGTCTTTATTTACAGGGTGGTCTTTAACACAAGTTTGACTGTACATATCAGAAATACTCATTTCAATATTGGCAATTTGGTGCTTAGTCTGTAAAAGCATGGGAAAATAGTTTGTAGACCCCATGTAGATTTAACTTAGCCCTCCGTCAATACATTTCATCACAGGTTTGCAAAATTGCAAAATTAATAGAGGTTGATGGTGAAATTATTATACCCCCCAATCACAAAGTGTAAGGGGAGGGTATACCTGTCTGTCCAGCTGTCTGTGTGTAGACAGAATCTTGTGAACACTAAATCTCCAAAACCCCTGGTCAGAATTTAATGATACTTCACAGAAGTGATAAGTACAATGCCTACCTAGTTGTACATGGTCCATGTTTCGGGTCACTAGGTCAAAGGTCAAGGTCACAGGGGCTCGAGATAGTAAAATCTTGTGGACTCTAAGTCTACAAAATCCCTGGTCAGAATTTAATGATACTATAAGAAGTGATAAATACAATGCCTAGTTGTGCATGGTCCATGTTTCGGGTCTCTAGGTCAAAGGTCAAGGTCACAGGGGTTTGAGATAATAAAATCTTGTGGACGCCAACTCTCCAAAACCCCTGGTCAGAATTTAGTGATACTTTACAGAAGTGATGAGAACCATGCCTAGTTGTGCATGGTCCATGTTTCGGGTCACTAGGTCAAAGTTCACAGGGGCTTGAGATAGTATAATCTTGTGCGCTTCTAATCTCCAAAACCCCTGGTCAGAATTTAATATTCACAGAAGCCTTAAGTTGTGCAGGTCCAATAATTAAAGCATCAAATATTACCTAAATTTTATATACTGTGTCAGTTGGGGGGGGGGGGTATTCATCACCTTCAGTGATAATTCTAGTTGTTTTTGTACATACACCAAGAAACATGTAAAAATATAGGGTTCAATGCAAAACAGTCAAAAGCCCTTTATTCATATAACCTAGGACTGTTTTGGGTTGACCCCTACATAAACTTAAGTTTCTAGACCAACCCATTATATGGACTAAATGAGTCAAGAATTTTGTAGGATATGTCTAAAACATCTGTGAATTACCACTGTCATGTAATGAGGAGGGAAGCTATGTATTAATTCTACATGTTATTTTGCATGGGACCTGTGCAATCGTCATCCAATTGTTTTATTTCAGATATTATTTCCTTTTTTCATTGGTAAACTATGTTATCTTAATACTGTTTTGTACATCTCTACATAGAGCATAGTTGTCAAATGGCAATCATATTTTATGGTACGAGAAAAGAGTGGCTGTCCCTGTTATAGTTTAAAGCTGAATGTAAATGTAAATCAAGGTCTGTCTGTTGGAGCAGCTGTCAGTCTACAAAGAATGTCATTTAAATACAGTAAAATGGGTATTTTTGCCATGACACAAAATTTTTGTCCAATTAAAATCACTACATTGTACAAGTGACAAGTAACTGACACCGATGTAAGTGTATAACTGCATGTTATTATGTAAATGAATACATGTTTGATTATTTTCCGATCATGAATCAAATACTCTTCCCGAGTCAATTCAATTATTGATTACGTTTTTAGTCTGATTTTACAACACTAGAGAACTGTCATATATATGTAGTAAATCTGTATGAAATGAATCTTTCGTGAGATTTTTAAATTAGTGAAGTTTGAAATTTGCGAAAAATAATCGCTAATTTTAATGGAACCCAATTTACAGAAGTATGGTGTATAATTGTGAATGGGCTAATAATCACGATTAATTTTCACCAGTTTTCGTGATTCCCTACTCTGCTTATTTAAAAAGTGCTACAAAAGATTCACTTTACATAAAGTTGTAATAAGAGTATTCCCCCTTTGAAAATTTTCTTTTGCAAATAAAATTGTCTTTCACGAAAAATATCAAATACAAGGTTTGCATTTTGATTACCTTTTTTCCGATTTTAAACAATCTTTTGTGTTATGTGAATTTATAAAAGCTTCTGTTCCTTTGTTGAAATTTGTCATGGACCAAACCGACTGGATTTATGTTAGGCATGACCATAACATTTTCCACTCTCTTCCTGCATTCATCCTCCAGCTTGCATGTCCTTGGTTGTAAGGAAATGTTTTCATTCAAAATGTGTAACGGTTCTAAAGTAGAGGTCCGCTTTTACACTCACCTGAAATTATGCTCAGTGTGAGTTGTATGTTTTCCTTTCAATTTACCATTTTCTTTGAAATCAACCTATGGAAGATCAATTCTTTTAGTGGTCTCTTGTCAAAGCTGTTCAAGGGAGATTAAATTCTGTCCTTTGTTCTTTGGATGACAATCTACCAAAATTGTTCAAGAGTTTTATTCTATCAACAAGCATGACTGCTAGAGGGAATGACCCTTTCCCCACATATCTGCTGTAACTGGGTATACAGAAAATTACGTCTCTTCTGACACACAAACAATTTCATAAAAAATGAAACCATTGGTCAGATTTTCAAATATATTTACAAGAATTGTGCTTCATTGACACTCTGCTTACTTACCAAGTTTGCGCAAGAGATGTTGATATGTGAAGAAATAGCGGATTTCCCATTATGTTTATAGTATTCCATGAATTGCTAGCAGATTTTATACTCAACTTCATACTAAAGGGAACAAGAAACGCGTGTTATAAACTAATTATTTATTTTTGGCAAAAACTGGCTAGATACACCAAGACTAGATGAACTAAATATTATTCAAGATTGCAAGACTAAATGCATGACTGGACATATTAAAAACAACATAATTATGACATAATACTAGTCTGGTGTATTAAAGGCCATTTCATGGCAAATTTTAATCACTTAAACACTCTCCTGTAATCTTTTGACATACAGTCAACTTTGTTTATAACAAACTCCTCGGGACCTTTTAAATGTATTCCTTATACTAGTAATATTATCCAGAGTTTGTTATATCCGTATAACATTTTCATATAAAATATTAAAATAAATAAAAAAAGTCAGGCTGCGAAAACATGTTCCTTGTATCAGTATTTTCACTATATATGGAGTTTACTGTACTGGTATATGCTTATAAAGGGACTTAAAGGAGGCATTCCTAGCTGCTGTATTGTATAAAGAATCCACCAATCAGAAGCCAAGAAATTACTTTTCAGCATAAAAATGTTAAACTCAAATACTTTTCTATTAATTATTTTAAATGCGCATGCTGAGTGACTGATTTGAGATGTGTAGTGGAAAAAAGAAAGACTTTCAAACACATTTGTACTTGCTAATTACTTTCTTTTTTACAATTTAATTTAAATTTCAAGCTTTGAATTGTTGATTCCTTGTTTCCTGAATTTCTGCCTTGATGAACTCCCCCACTCATATCTCAGGCAAATGAAATGTATACTTCATAGCCCATGTATTCGTTACCGAACTTGTTAAGTTTTAGGTTCTTTTTGTGCATAATAAACATTTTCATGTATAAGCTGCTTTGTTTTGATGTTGTTCATTGTAAGTATCACACATGTGGACATGTGGAGAATTTCACTTGAGCGTTGGCTCTAAACCACACCCTCTTTTTAAAAAAATGGGCCTTCTTTTAAAAAAGTGGTGAAGTCGAAAACCAAATGTCGTAAGACCCAATTCTTTGGAAAGACCAGTCTAAAAATGTACAGAAAACTGCAGTTTCAAAATATTGTAAGAAGAGGATTTTTGTAATGGTTGACTTAGAGACTTGTTTCATAAAAAATAAAACAAAGAGTACATTTTGATTCTTCTTCATTTACATACCTTGAGATACCTGATTTCCTGAAGATATGTCTACCAAAGACATTGGTACTACATGAACTTCAGTTAAATTATGAATGTAACCTAAAGGGAGATAATGATGTACGTGTAAATAATTAAAATTTGTTTTACTTGTTCAATTTGAGATTAATTTTAGTGGTTTTTTTTTCACTTAATTTTTGAACACTTGTCATCCAACCAAGAGGCAATATTCTATAAAATGTGTGCACAGCAGCCATTGTACTGTAACAGTTGTATCTGTATTATTTTTTTTTATTTTCCAATTATTGAAACTGTTTTTCTTTAAGCAAATATTCTGTTACTTAAAGTCAACATGAAGAGATGATCAGGACATGAAAAGAAGATAACGTAACGGTACTTACATCTACATAATAACAGTAAAGCTGTCAGTGAAACAAGATCCTCATCGTTTTTATGATGGGTTACTGTCGTTATCCTAGGTGAAGTATTGATAAGGTCGTCAAATGAATTTGATTTTAAAGGTACTCTTAGTTTATACACTTAACTGATTTAGAAACACAAATATTTCTCCTGTTCAACATTTTTTTTTAATGAAGCTATTGTTTTTATTTCTATTTAAGTCATTTTTTGCGATGAATTATTGAAACTTTTACAAAAATTCAATTTTATATTGTTTTTGTTGTGTATGAAATTTGAAACACGATAACACTGTTAAAAGAAATATTTTGCCACTTTTGCATTTCTAAACTGGTTTAGTGTACTAATATATCTAAGCTCGATTGTGAAGAAAGCTTGAAGCTTATCAAGTCGCTTCGAGTTTGTTCCTGGAAAAACCAGTATTGGTGTCATACGAGGAAAGTACGGTTGTGACAAGTGGGGCTTGAACCCTCTTTTTATTCTACAAACTGCCATGTCTTTGAATGCAAAATACACTAGTAATGGGAATTTAGTCAAATGATGACTGTTTTGAATTGTGTGGATAAGATTTAACATTGAGTATCAACAGACTGTGTCTATATATTTATATAGAATATACATGCACAATCATTCTTACTGAAGTGGGCAGCTTTACATAGCTCCTGTCAAATCACCCTAATATAAATATGTCGAAATGTTGAAGTTAAAATCTAGGAGTTTGCTCTTCATCACTAAGCTTCAGTTATTGTTTTACTAAGCCTTCAAAATACATATATAATTGCAAAAAGGAAAATTACTCTTATGGCATTTGTATGAACTATTCCAATTACAGGGAAAAAAGATTCGAATTAATATGAATTTGATTTATTTTGCAGTTTTACAAGATCAAACAAGCTCATCATATTGTAGCTAAAATGACCAAAAACACGGTTGGAACAGTTGTTAAACTTCAACCAGAAGTAAAAATAAAAATGTATATGAAATAAATTGGTGTGCGCAAAAGTCTTAAGGTTATTACTGTAGTTAGGTTATTCTGTTCTGGAGTTGACCCTAAATTTTCCAGCAGCAAGCATTACCTGAGTACATGCAGTCTGATCATGATCTACACTGTACTCTGTTTAGTCAGTAAATTATCAGTGATCACCCCCTTTGGACAACTAATGGCACTGTCCAAATTTACAGATAGACGAGTCCATTTCAGAAATTCAGTGGGGTGCAGGTAAAAAAAAAACTTTAAAGCTATAATACTGCTCAAAATGATCAGAAAAAAATACAGACAAGAAAAGTTCTTAAAACAAGAAAAATGTATAGAAAATTAAAAGAAAATAAGTTTGGCTCAACCATTTTTTTTCATTAGTGCATGCAAATAAGTTACGCTTAACTATTTCTTTCATTTATGCATGCAAACACATATTCATCATAGCAAATTGATTGAAAATCATTTTCAACTATATTCAGTAGGAATAAACCTGTTGCATATATTTATGTTATTTAGCTTTAACTTTCACAATGCTTATATTTTAATGATATTAAACCATTGGTAAATGTATTGCATTAAATTGCGAATATCCTATTGAAGGGTATTATCACTTAAAGAAGGAAGTGCAGTTAACAAGTTTTTAACAATTTTTGAAAATTATGTGTAATAAATATTATCTGTAAATCTTTAAATATTGTTGAACAAAAAATTATTTGTCCCAATTTTGAACTGAAGGACAAGCGCAGTGGTAGATAAATATATAAAAGACACACTACCTTTTCAAAAAGAATATTGCTTTTTTTTGTGTGAGGTGAAATGGACGCCTTTTGTAAACATTTTTAATGACCTTCAGAGCAATAATTATGGGAGGAATCTACCTGACTTTATCGGAAAAATATTTTGATTAACCGTAGAAAGTTAAAATAATGTTTATCTTAAGGATCGTTGATTTTGAAGTCAATTATCATTGATCTATACTAATTAGTAAATCTTTAAGTGAGATTTTAGTTTTATTGATTCAACTGACTGATTGTGGAACTAAATGTATAATTCATGGTGTATTCTCTTTCTGCTGTCATGATATTCAAAGTGTGAAAATGTCCGGAACTTATTGCTTCAAAGAAAGAAGATATTTATACATTTATTAGTGACAAGGAATTTCCTACAGTAAGACCACTGGTTTTTTAAATCATGGTTGGTGAAAGTATAGAAAGGTAAGAAATGTTTTTAAGGTCATGTTCTTGTAATCATATCTAATTACTGTGTATTTCAAACGTTTTTCAGCCATATGTACATAGTTGTGTCACTGAATACAATGTAGAGCCTTCGTCCTCTTTCTTTTCTCACTTTCATACTGTTGCTTCATATTTTAAAGCTGCTCGCTCTCAAAGTTGACATAATTATACATAAATATAAAACTAAAGGCTAGAATCAAAATATAAGCAAAAATCTAGGTAGGAACTTGCAGACATTGATTGAAAATGTCGGTTACACGGCACCGCTACACTATATGTTAATACTGAAATTTCAAAAGCCTTTGCAACGCTTTTGAATTTGGTAGCATATTTTTTTTTAATTTAGAGAAAGATGTGACAGGAAATTATACTGGGGGCTTTTTAAATGACTATATGTTCTAAAATACCTTATTTACGTACAGTTTGAAGAACTTTATTTTTTACCAAAATTTGAGAGCGAGCAGCTTTAAGCTCAACTGGAACTTCTGCCATGGTGGTTTGTCATTCAACCATATGTCTGTAAACTTTTTCCGGATATTAAACACTCAACAGGTCACAATTGCCATTTCATTTTCATCAAAATTGCTCAGAAGGTTGCCTGCAACCTGTAGATGATTCCAATTGCGTTTTGGGATCAGTGGGTCAAAGGTCACAGTGATCTGAACTTTGAAAATCGTTTTCTCTCAATATCTCTAGATAATACACAGTCTTCAAACTTCATGGGAGACTGGTCTTACTGAGTAGATAAACCGTTTTTATTATTTTTTGGCCAAAGGTCAAGGTCGTATAGACCTTTGCTAGCTTTTCCTTGATAACACTACAGGTCATAATTTTCAATTAAATTTCATAAAACTTGCTCAAAAGGTTGCATGAAACCTGTAGACGATCCCTATTGTTTTTGGGGTCAGTTGGTCAAATAGTTTCCACTCAATAGTTTGAGATCTAATTAACAAAAATAGTCTTCAAACTTCATCATAGGATGAAATTGATGATCCCTACTGTTTTTGGGGTCAGTGGATCATGAACTACGTACATTTTTCGGAACGCCGAATATACATAAACCGATATATTTGAAGCGCTCCACAAATAATAAGAGATAAATAATACAAATAATTAGATGCCTCTACAAATCAATTGCAGACCTCTTTAAATCAATTGTAGAGCTCTTCAAGTGATTTGAAGAGGTCTCTAATTATTTGTAGATGTCACAATAGAAGAAAGCGCCCATCCAGGGGCGTAGCTAGACCTATTTGTTATGTACGCACAGATTTTGCTGGGACCATGGGGCCGTAGGACCCCCGTTTGGTCTAGGACAAAGCGACCGAGACCCCCGGAAGTTCTGTGGTTTTAGCAATTTCTGAACTATTCAGATGCGTTTCCAAGAACCTATGTATCTATCGTAGACGAAACAAAAGTTGATATGAATTGAAATTACAAAACGAATAAAAGCCTCTCCCAGTCAGTGTGATGTGAAAACTGTTTAATTTGGAAAACCATGGCCCTTATACAAACTCTCTAGAAGTCTAAAAGGGATATAAACATGTAGATAAAGTTAAAAGCTATCACGGCGTTTATTCAAATAATTTTAAATCATATTCTAAGCATACATATTATGTTCTGAAAACGTAAGACCAAACGGTAGACTCTTTCTTTTCTTAAATATGTCCACAATCATCTCTGCATTCACTCAATGTCCAAATGAATGTTCACGAGTCCAATACGCCATGTAGTCAGGCAGGCTCTCTGGTACGTCTTCAATCGTCTCGTGCTATAATTATTGACCATGTACGCAGAGTTATAGTACATGTATAGTCTTTTTATATGATTTCTTTTGGAGTTTAAATACAGTCCATACATACAGTAGTTTGATTTTGAACTAATATATGATAAGGCAATGTAACAAAACTGTACAATATATTTTATTATGTTTCCGCAATTTTGTCCAGGCGTAAAAGTGCGAATTTTAAGCTGACGGTAATATGTTATATTCGTTAACTTACTTATCTTTTGTAAAGGCATATGCATAGGTTGTAAGGTCTATAGTATATTGAAGTTCAAATAGATTTCATTAAATATTTTGACATTTTTTGTTCAATATTTTATCAATCTCGTTATCTGGACTAATTTGGAGCTGTTGATGGGCTGTTCGTAACAAAGGGTTTAAACCGATTACTCCTTTACAGCGCTTTGGTCTAAGGGAAATAACTACGTTACAAGAAAAAGAAATGTATTGTACATACTTGCTCCCCTTGTCACAATATGTTTGAATTTACGACTTTCAGCATTTACGTACAGTCGATAACGTGTGTATAATAATAAATTTTAGTATTACATGTATATATTTCATATTCTATAAAATAGTTCGGCGCTCATGGATCCTTTCAATAATTATAAACACATGTATTTATGATATAGCAGATTGCAGCATTCAAATACCTGCAGCCAGTACCTCATGTGCTCTTTTTATTTTGTGGACACCGTTACACCATTAGACTGGGTATAATTAAGTCAATGGCGAGACCAAATATGAGGTTCGAAAGGAAAGCCACGGTGTTCTTGAATCTCTGGTAGATTTCATCGCTGACTGTTAAACTAAACATTTTAGATAATCATTGAAGAATGTTCCATTCAGTCCCTAAGATTTTATCCTGACATAACAAAAGCATTCATTTGACACCTTTCTTTCACATTCGTTGTACTTTTGAATTGGTTCGATGTAACATGTCTATTGTCATTTGTATACGATGTAAAGTGTTGTTTGCTAGCTAAAACGTACACGATACGTACAAGCACGATGAAAACACTATGACTGCATCAAAACACTTTCTTATTTTACATTTTAAAAATTTGAATTGTGCAATTCCATTTGAAAATAGAAATACGAGTTAATGTTAACTTCAATCTGTTGATATTTTGAAATTTATTTACTGTTTGAAATGTTATAAAATTCTGCTATATATACTGTAGTAAAAGTTTTGTAGTTACATATGTAAAAGTTAACTTATTAACCCGTTTACAAATCCCCATCGGGGAGGCTTGACAGGTTACTAAAGTAAACAATTGTTTCCCGATTTCGTCGGAAATCGGGAGTTTCCTTTGCGATGCGTGTATGTGGTCGCACGGTCGCAAAACTGTCCCAATTTTTCAAAAGACTATTTCTATCAATATAAAATGATTTGAATTCATTTATATTTAACGAAGCACCCCCCCCACCTTTTTTCACAACGCCGACCTTTTTTTATGAGTGAGTACTGTTCTGTGAGCACTACTCACGGTGAGTGTTGTTCAGTGAGCACTTCTCAAAGTGAGCATTGTTCAGTGAGCACTTCTCACGGTGAGCATTGTTCATTGAGCACTTCTCACAGTGAGCATTGTTCGGTGAACACTTCTCACAGTGAGTGTTGTTCAATTAGCACTTCTCACAGTGAGTGTTGTTCAGCGAGCACTTCTCACAGTGAGCACTTCTCACAGTGAGCGTTGTTCAGTGAGCACTCTCACAGTGAGCGTTGTTCAGTGAGCACTTGTCACAGTGAACGTTGTTCAGTGAGCATTTCTCACAGTATGAACGTTGTTCAGTGAGCACTTCTCACAGTGTGAACGTTGTTCAGCGAGCACTTCTCACAGTGAATGTTGTTCAGTGAGCACTTCTCACAGTGAGCGTTGTTCAATGAGCAATCTTCACAGTGAGCACTTCTCACAGTGAGCATGGTTAAGAGAGCACTTCTCACAGTGAGCGTTGTTCAGCGAGCACTTCTAACAGAGAGCATTGTTGAATGAGCACCTCTCACAGTGAGTGTTGTTCAACGAGCACTTCTCACAGTGAGCCTGGTTTAGAGAGCACTTCTCACAGTGAGCCTGGTTTAGAGAGCACTTCTCACATTGAGCGTTGTTCAGTGAGCACTTCTCACAGTGAGCCTGGTTTAGAGAGCACTTCTCACATTGAGCGTTGTTCAGTTAGCACTTCTAACAGTGAGCATTGTTCAGTGAGTACTTCTCACAGTGAGCATGGTTTAGAGAGCACTTGTCGATCACAGTGAGCGTTGTTCATGGAGCACTTCTCACAGTGAGCGTTGTTCAGTGAGCGCTACTCACAATGAGTTCTTTTCAGTGAGCACTACTGATGCTAATCATTATTCAGTCAGCTCTACTCACAATGCTATTCATTGTACAGTGAGCACTTCTCACAGTGAGTACTGTTCAGTAAAAACTACTGATGGTGAATATTGTTTACTGAGTACTTCTCGTGGTGAGTATTGTCCAGTGAGCACTTTTCGTATTGAAACTGCTAAGTAAGCATTACTCACAGGGAACATTATTTAGTGATCACTTTTGATATATTTTGGAACTTCGAATTATATCTTTATTTTGCATGACAAATTTGAGATATTTTGGTACTCTGAATTACATAACTTTTGCATGACGAAAACTTCTCGATTTGTGAGCAGACAAATTTATTCGCTGATATTTAATTCACGAAAGGAGATTTCTCTTATATTTTTTTTTTAAAAATAATTTTTAATGTTTTTTTTTTTTTTTTTTGGGGAAAAAATAAAAAAAAAATTTTTTGGATTTTTTTTTTTTTTTGAAAAATTATATTTTTTAAGACTGCAGGCTTTCATTAAAATGAAGTTCCATATCGGTCTATTTGAGCGAGCGAAGGAAATTTAAGCATTTTAAAGCCGTTTTGGTCTTTTTTGCGAGAACGATCTGGACTTATCGCTTGTGACTCTCACCCCATTCACCCTTTCATTTTTATTGCATTTTCGGTACATTTAAGTTTTCGATCTTTGCTTGCGATGTATACGCACGTGCGTATTGTGCGTACCTGCCATCCAAGAACTATTTCGCTGGCTTCAACATTATTGACGAATCAATTTGACAACAGCATTTTGATTTTCTTACGTTATTTTTATAATGATAATAAACAGTAAGTTCTATTTATGGTGGAGAAAAAATGATTTTCTTGAAAGTAAAAAATGTAAAGGTATTTATGAAGGCTACGACGAAAATTTCTTAGTATATATCGTGAGTAGAAATATATACAGAGGTCACCAAAATGTTCGATTCGCGGGAGGGCTTGAAACCTGCAGCGAGAATAGTAGCTTGGCAGCTAGTCCAAATAATTGTACTCAACGGATGAATATCGTTATATTTTTTTTTGCTAGGCGATATCCAGCCTTTGAAAAGCACATAAATCTATATCTATGAAATGTCCGTATGTAAAATGGAGTCGAATAATTGAGACTATTGCCAGCACACCATTGTGTATATTGTTTACATGGTTTTATTCTGGCTTCCATAACTAAAACTGGTCTTGTTATTGTGTCAATTGACCATATTATCTAGAATGAGAAATATAGGACTTTCGACTAGACAAGGTTAATATCCGTAAGACGCCCACTACGACTCCAAATTAAACAAATATTTAATATCAAATCTTATTTCATTCAAAGTAAAGGAAATCGTTCTTTAGGATTAAGTATAACTATAATATACATGTCCCATTACATGCTTTATGACAATATGTGCAACGATCTGGATCGGTTTTAGGTTGCCATTTCTGCATTGTTCGTCCAGTTTCTATCCTTAGTATTGTATCTAAGGTCATTGAACGAGTCATTTATGATCAATTAGAACAGTACCTTGTCCAAAATAGTCTTTTGTATGAATATCAGTCAGGTTTTAGACATGGGTTTTCAACTGATACATGCCTTATTCACCTCACAGACTATATTCGTTTTCAGATGGATAAAGGTCATCTTGTGGGTATGGTTCTATTAGATCTCCAAAAAGCATTTGATACCGTCAATCACTCAATTCTTTTAATGAAACTAAGAGCATTGGGTCTCACAGAATCCTCTATCAGATGGTTTTCTTCCTATTTGTCTGATAGACGTCAGTTGGTTGAAATATCATGTACTTTGTCTTCATCTGCCAATATAACATGTGGTGTGCCCCAGGGATCTATATTAGGTCCTCTGCTTTTTCTTATTTATGTGAATGACATGTCAGCTGTTGTAAAAAACAAACTGCTTCTCTATGCTGATGACTCAGCAATTCTTGTGTCTGCCAAAAACAAGTATGATATTGAAAATTTCTTAAGTCAGGACCTGAATATTGTCAGTCAATGGCTCATAGGTAATAAACTATCTCTTCATCTTGGTAAGACAGAATCTATTTTATTTGGGTCAACGCAAAGGTTAAAAAAACAAGCAAATCTTGAAATAAATTGCAATGGTCAATCCATTGAATCCAAATCTTCAGTTAATATCTTGGTGCTACCATTGATCAAAATTTGTCTTTTGAGTCTATGGCTAGGTCTGTAATTAAGAAATCCAATGCTCGGTTAAAATTCCTGTACCGTAAAAGTGAATTTCCCTCTGCATACAAAAAAACTGTTAGTTACATCACTTATACAATGTCATTTTGACTATGCCCTTCTACCTGGTTTAATAGTTTAACACAGGAATTAAAAAACAAGTTACAGGTCACACAAAATAAACTTATACGCTTTGTGTTGAATTTACATCCAATGTCACATATTGGAATTGAGCAGTTTTCACGTCTGAACTGGTTACCAGTTTCAAGTAGAGTTAATCAGATAACTCTCTGTCATGTTTATAAAATTAATTCTAATGTTGCCCCTTCATATTTAAGTGAACACTTTACCCCTATCAATACTGTTCATGATTATCCCACAAGGTTTAGAGCAAAGGCTTATCCCTCCTTTGATGGTACAGGTTTTTCTATGTCAGATAGTAAGAGATATGCCTCCCTGTGGTCAAAAGTTTTGGAAAAAAATCATTTGCATACAATGGTTGTTGTCTATGGAACAGTCTGCCACAAAATGTGAGGGATGCAACTACTATGTATTCATTTAAATGCAAGGTTAAGGAACATTTTTAAGCTTAACTTGACTTTTTTAATGTCTTTCAATCAGGGTTTATATACAAACTTCTCTTAAGGAATTTTGCTGTGATTTTTTACTGTGATAAATTGTATCTTCCTATGTCATACAATACTATATCTTAAGGACCACAATGGAAATAAGAGTTTGTTTTAGCTCTTTTTTGTGTTATCCTTAACATATAATGTTGATTGGCATGGCTATATTAATTCATACATGTTTGTTTATTGTTTTATTGTATGTTTTAATTATAAGTTGCCATGTAAATTGTACATTTTATGTTGAAATAAATCTATCTATCTATCTATTGTTTTTGTTTACAATGGAAACGGTTAACCTATAGCCTATTTCCAATATGTGCTAATAAACAATTAACACAAATACACTGTACGCGAATAAGTACACAACGATCGATAAGATTCCGGTTCAGTAGTCTTCATTCCTCATTTAGATTGTTTAAAAGTCCTGGCCGACCCTAGGATATCTCCTCGAGGTGAACTTGCCATGACTCCTGATAGGCGCAGGTTGAAGAGACATATACAGATAAAAGGGACCCTAGCTGTTAACCCTAACGAATAAACCCTTTGGTTCTTTTAAGTGCCCGGTGTATAGCACCGATACACGCATCTAACCGGTTCATCTCTAGACGATAAAAAACACCGAAAAGAGTTTTCGAAATTTCCAGTGTCCCGTTCGCGATTTAAATCGGGGTCCTTCGGATAGGAACTCATATAGGCGACTTTCGCGATTCGAATAACTATACGTAATTAGACTGAATGACATTTTTGTAAGGACTTTAAATACGTGTTATATCAGGCCTGATTATATAAAACAATACTTGTAGGAACATGGTCCAATTTTGCATATTTTATAATGTAAGTAACACATCTTTCGGAACACTTTCATTCTCTCCTTTAGACCACTTAAATTTTTATCACACAAAAAGATAAGTCAAATATAAATAGGACAGCACTTTATTAAATGGGATTTTTATTTTACAAAACACAAATGCATACTAAATAAAACCGAAATTCCAAAAAAATAGGCTACCACGATCCAGACATAAAAACTAGGTCAATCACAGCATAGATTTCATTGGTCGCCGTGATTGACCTACTTTTTGGCAACCAATCAAATTCACTCTTTGGCTAAAACTGGCTGGATATTGCAGGCAGGTAAATCTCTCCTATTTTGGACGCAGAAAAACACTTTTGATATGTATAGGCATGGTGGGAGACACACCGAGGTCTCATTCACAAATACAAGATAATATAGTTGCTCTTATGGACAGACCTGTTTAAAATTTGCTTTAAATCAAACCAAATCAAACATGGTCCAATCTGAATCACGGACCTGTGCATATATGTCCGTCCGTTACGGTCCATTTGTCTGTACGTTTTACTGAAGGTCAAATGTCCTGTTAAAGTATGATCAGCTTGACAAGAATGAATCATTCTCTCGTCGGATCATGCTATCTATTGCCATCAACACCAATTGAATAGAAAAGATTATGCAAGCATGCTCCAAAAATGGCTTGAATGCCAAACACGTTTTGGTTCTCAAGCGAGCTTATAGGACCATCCTGACTCTCTTGTTGTGTTCACGCATGCTACCCATGCTTTCAAGTAGTCAACTTGTTTCATGTTATGCCACAAGGCGCCGAAACATCATGGTCATGCAGTCATTGTCAGTGGTACGTACGTTTCAAGTAAATGTTAATATGAATTAGTAAATGTAAAACATATGTAACTTTGATAAATACTGCTGCATTGATGACGTATTTTTTGGTCAAAGGTTAAGAAAATTAAGAAAAAAAGCAACGAAAACGAATATCCCTGTCTAATAAAAATCAGTCGGCGTAACGTATAAATACGTTTCCGAATGAAGAATCGAGATACCCGGTTCGGCGAACTGAAGCCAAGAACTGTTCCGTGCGCGCAGAGACCAGTTTACCCGGTACCCCCCGCCCCCCGCCACACACTCGCACACTACTCGTTTTCAAGAAATATGGCTTCTGACATTTAAAAACAACGCACACCAAAATGCCGAAACTGTCACACATGTGGGAGTAAGGTCAGTAGAAACAGTTGGCCCAACTAATTACGACGGCCGCCCTTCGTAAAGGCAGACATTTATCAGTTTGTAAAATAGGTCGGTCTTGCATTCGAAATATTGAGGCTATAGCAATAATGTATGATTCTCAGATAAGATAAAATAAATCCAATTCAATATATCGTGCACCGTCAGTGACTGATTACGTATGAAAAACGACATTCGACGTACATACTTCAATACAGTAAAGTTCAATTGATTTCTTGAAATAAACTATAGTTACCTGTGCTCGCCAGAGCGTGACAGTTACGCGCACTTTTGTCAATGTGCGTTTGACAGCGCTGGACGCTGTGTGTATTGATTAGTTGTAGAGTTTGCAGTGAAGGGATTATATAATTGTTGGAATTGTTGTTATTATTTGTTATGGTGTACATTAGTGGTTTATAAAATTCAAGAAGGACAATGTCGGGAGAATCGTAAGTATACCGTTTACAGCCTTGATGGATTTCTTGCGTATGAAATGGCACGTGCATCTAAACTTGTCAATACGTTATTTTGCATCTGGACAGGGTCCATATATTACTTAATAAGTGTAATAATGATATACGAACTGACGAACCCTGATATGGATCATGTTTTTGTATCAACATAAGAATTGATTTTGCTTGAATAAAATATATCTATATGATGGTTTGGGAAATTTTAAAATAATATTGGGTTAGCCAGTTGTATAATAGAAATTCTAACCAAGAGCCAGGTTCTGTTGCCAAGCCAGGTAGTATGAACTTCACCAGCTGGTGACTCGGTTGCCTTGGATCATACTACATGCATAAGTCTCGAATTTACAGACTGACTGAGTTTTTTATCTTCTACATGAAAGTTAGTCTCACTATTTCCACTTTGAAGACAAACTGATTTACAGGTTGGCATTTTAGAGTTGTCCGCCTTCTACAAGAAGGTGTGACAGTTATGAAATGTCAAATCAATGAGAAGGGTCACACCACAAGGCCATATTATACTGGGGGATATAAATCAAGATAGTCTGAAAGTGTTCTAGTTCTCCTGGTTCTTTTTACATAGCACCAGTACATTACACCTTGGTTTAACATTATAACAGCATTTAAGGTCACACCTAAAAGAACATCATTAATGGCATAGCTAGGATTGAACAAGTGACCCCAGGATTATTAGTTCAGCTTTTAAAGTCTACTTAATTCGATGTTGAATTCATGAGCGCTTTCTTAGAACTGCCTGTCTGAGGTTTGACAACTATAAATGTCTGAGGATTGGCAACTATGAATATATCAATGTCAAACAACGAGCCAAATGAATAAGGCCAGCATGTTACCACTTTATAAGACCTCAGATCCGTTAACATATTTTGTCATTAAACTGGGCCATCTTTTATACACTTGCAAGAACAGTTGAATGATGGTCTCATTTGTGGGAGCATTTCACTGTAGTTGCAGCCAAAGTGGGCCTTTTTGTATTTATTAGAATAGATTCTGTTTCCTTTCTACTCCAAAGAATGCTCAAAATTATGCCTAATGTGTATGTTGTATTTATCTATACGAGATATTAATTGCAATATGGTTAGGTCAATATATAATTTTGCAGACCCGCCAGTGTATATAACTTTTGTATAGGTCTGCAAACTATGATTATATTGACCTCAGCATTTAATACGATAGTCTAAAACTGTACAGTGCATACTAACAAATTTATAAGTTGATAGAGCATTAATGGAAGTTAGATAAAGCAACAATGAAAAGATCTGGCAAAAACACAAACTCTGCACATCTTCATGAGATGGTCAACATCTTAGATCTGTCACAAATTATTTTAAAAGCCATCCAAGTGGTTCATTGGAGATGCAGAGCTGATCATGACCGAATGTGTGACCTTGATCTTGAACATAGCTGACTGAAACTTGGGCTCTGCCTGTAATTCAAAATTGAGAAATCGAATGAAAAAAAGCCTGAATAAGAAAATAAAATCTGAAAAGCAAAGGCTTAGTGTTAATAGTAAGTTGGACAAACTGTTGTTTGATAGTAGATAGTATTTATTAAATATTTTATGTAATATTTCTTTTTTTCATGTAACTTGTTCCTTTTTTCAGTGTGAAAGTGGCGGTGAGGGTGAGGCCCTTCAATCAGAGGTGAGCTATTTTTTAATTATTATATTGTTGTAACTCTGTTAGTTTCACATTCCTAGTGTTTCACTGACATCTTCAGTCCAGAATGAATCACTGCTAATGTTACGTGAGTATTTCTTTAGATTATTAATTGGCATTAAGATGCAGAATGAACAAAGTCACACCAAAGTCAAAGAACTGAAGAATTTAGTGATAAACTCAGTAATTATTAAATGTATACTTACTTACTTTGCATAAGTTGATGATGGCAGTATTTATTGAATCAATTCTACATTTCAGGTCATTTTATGAAAATGGTCGTGATCTGCATAAAACTGTAACAGTAAAAATGAAAGAGGCTTTGTTGCTTTAAAGTACCTTCAGTGCTTTTATTCTATATTAAATTTTGTCATTGTTCGATGAAATTTGACAATATATTACAGGGAGATTGACCGTCAAGCAAAGCTTGTCATCAAAATGGATGGAAAGATGACAATGATATATAACCCTGATGCCCCAAGTAAGTGTACTTTTTATGCCAGATGACATGATGTTACCTGTTGCTGTGTGGTAAATGTTGTCGTTTATAGCAGAATGTTAAGGTATGAACCCTTTGTGCTCTAGTGCTTAAGGTCACTGACTTGTTAAACAAATCTCTCAACCTCTCGCTGATTGAGGGTCATAGGTTCAAACCCAACTACTTACCAGACTCTTTATGTCAGAAAGTTGGCATTTTTGGCAACTGATGATAGTTTAGTGCTGGTACTTTCCACGAATGATAGTAACTGAAATATTGTTGAAACCAGCTTGAAACCCCAAGTAAATAAAACAAACATGCAAAAAGGTTTCTGTAAAACATGCTGGCGTGGCATATATATTTTGGATGCTAGCTGTCTTTTTTTTTCGCCCAAAGATGTTTCCAAGAAAACTGTAAAATTTGTTTGGCAAAGGTAATGATTTTAGATATCTTTCTCTTTTTATTTTCAGTTTTGTATTGTATAATCTTTAACTGATTTATATGCATTTGTTGAAATATGATACTTAACTTGTCCATGATTTATTGGCACTGCCATCCAACAATTCAATTTTAAATCACGTCTTTTCCTTTTTCTCTCAGAGCACCTAATTTACAATTAACATGACCATTGAGATTTTTAATTGCATTCACACTCAAGTTTCAATTGTATTTCTACTTGAAATCACCTTTCAAATGTTTTTATTGCTTTATCATACCACATTTAACATATTTTAGTGTTTGAAATTATTTTTTGTCCAATCGCAGCTTAGTATTCGTTGCACATTAACTTGGGTAAATTAACAATTATAGTCTGAGTCAGTAAATTGGGAAAAACTGCAGATTTACAAAAAATGATTTCAAACACTAAGTAGGTTGATGTTCATTCTTATGCATTTACTACAATAAATTGGTCGCATGCGCCGCGCCAGACCAAATTATTTCGTAAATACATCAGAATGAACACTAACCTATACTTAATGCAAGTGGTTGATAATTTTAAAGTGAAAGAATAAGCTTAGATAAGAAATTTATCCCATTATGAAGTAAAATGAAATTGGGAATTAAAGTGGCTGGACCACAGTATGAAACTAGCCCAACTAATTGTGCGCCAGGGCTTTTTGCTATATGCGATGGCCGCCCTTAATATCAGCTTGTAAAATTGGTCGGTCTTGCAGTCGAAATGTTGAAGATAAGTATGAAACATGTTCTAAAATTCTTCTGATTTTTTAGCTCACCTGAGCTGGCTCAGGGTGAGCTATTAGGATCGATGAATGTCCGTTGTCCGTCGTCCGTCCACACTTAGTTCGTTAACACTCTAGTGGTCACATTTTTGCCTCAATTGTCACGAAACTTGGTCAGGATGTTTGTCCCAGTAATTACTCGGACGAGTTCGAATATGGGTCATCTCGGATGAAAAACTAGGTCACATGACCCAAAAATAGAAAAATCTTGTTAAAGCTCTAGAGGCTACTGTTTCAGTCCAAATATCCTGGCACTTTGTCAGAAAGGTTGTTTGTTTGATTTCTAGCTGAAGTTTTAATATGGGTCACCTGGGGTCAAAAACTAGGTCACAGAGCCCAAATATGGAAAAACCTTGTTAACACTCTAGAGGTAACATTTTCAGCCCAGATATCCTTGAAATTTGTCAGAAAGGTTGTTAAGATGATTTCTAGCTCAAGTTCGAATATGGGTTATCTGGGGTCAATAACTAGGTCACAGAGCCCAAATATGGAAAAACCTTGTTAACACTCTAGAGGTAATATTTTCAGCCCAAATATCCTGGAAATTTGTCGGAAAGGTTGTTTTGATGATTTCTAGCTCAAGTTTGAATATGGGTCATCTGGGGTCAAAAACTAGGTCACAGAGCCCAAATGTGGAAAAACCTTGTTAACGCTCTACAGGTTACATTTTCAGCCCAAATATCCTGGAAATATGTCAGAAAGGTTGTTTCGATGATTTCTAGCTCAAGTTTCAATATGGGTCATCTGGGGTCAAAAACTAGGTCACAGAGCCCAAATATGGAAAAGCGTTGTTAATACTCTAGAGGTAACATTTTCAGCCCAAATATCCTGGAAATATGTCAGAAAGGTTGTTTCTATGATTTCTAGCTCAAGTTCGAATATGGGTCATCTGGGGTCAAAAACTAGGTCACACAGCCCAAATATGGAAAAACCTTGTTAACACTCTAGAGGTAACATTTTCAGCCCAAATATCCTGGAAATATGTCAGAAAGGTTGTTTTGATGATTTCTAGCAACTTTGTTAAAAGCAGTTGTACTCGGGTGAGCAATAAAGGGCCATCATGGCCCTCTTGTTTAATGAAATGACAGCATTACCGGTACTGTTAATTTCCATAATTTCAGTGGCTACAAAATTGGGCTCGGCCCAATGACTCTGAATCTGTGAGAGGTGACAGTGATTTTAAGTCAGCTACTCTAACCAAGCACATATTGCCAAGGTTAATGCATCAAAAGTGGCAACCTAAAGGAGGTGGTTGTTGTACACAAGTGTATTAATTATAACATTGACATTTAATATTTAAATGGTGTTGACTGGTCAAGACAGGTGGCTGTTTTATCAAGTTAAATGTGTAGATGTTGGTCAATACTACCACCTTCTAAAAAGGACCACCTTGAAAATAATAACGTGCAGTGAGGTAACTGTGTGCTATTCATCTAATGATAAAACACCTGTGAATAAAGACCACCTGTCAGCAAAGTCCCCTCTTGAGACTGCAATTTATTTTGTTGCCTTCGAGTTAGTTTCGAATCATTGAATACATGTTATGTAAAACGCATTAAAGCACTATTTATACTTTTATCTTTTTAGATGACGAGCCAAAGAAGTTCTCGTTTGACTATTCCTACTGGTAAGTGGCATTTTATGTTGTCAGGAAAACAAAAAACAAGCATAGTTTTTACCGAAGTGCTTTGATTTACACAGAGAATGGTCCATTCACACGGAACAGGTAGAATCAATGTTGCTTTCAACTCATGTTGTGAAATATTAATTTTGTTCCTTCTGTTTAATCCCTGTATTGATTTTTCCCCCGGCTGTTTTTTTTAAGTATTAGGAGTTGATAATCCATCATTTGAAAAGAATGAAATTCTTCAGACGTACAGAGGAGATTCTGTGTGCTTTGATGATGTCATAAGAATAGTGGTGAAGTGATGGTGTACCCTTAAACTTTATAAATGACTCAAGACATGGATATAGAGACAGTACAAGTTGTTGTTGTATTATGAGTTTGACGTCCGTTTCAGTTATTTTTGACAGAAGGGCAGATTAAACCATGGTTCCTTTGAAGAACCAGTACTTAGAACCCTTTCCTCCATACGTAACTGTCGGCTTTCTTACATAAAGAGACATGGTTGAAAGCAGGGCTCAAACCCATGAACCACTCTACCACGGAGGCGGTATAAAGGTTGAGTGGACACACTGCCTCGCTATTTCCAAGGTGAATTCAGTCTTCATGATACAGTCTCACGAGTGGTTAATCTACATTGTAGAATCTTGTTGCCTATAATCAAGAACAAATAAATAAATTAGCGAGGCATTTCTAAAATTCATTTTGTTTTACAAGTGTTAGATTTATGTCTGAACACTGCATAGTTAAGCGATAAAAGCATTCTTCAGGGACTTTCCAGCATTGAAATATTAAAACATTGTAAATAATGACATGGCCAAGGTAATGATAAGTTCTATTGATCTTTATTTTCATGTCTATGAAAATTGTGATTGTGAAGATTTATTGGGGCTTAATTATATAAAGTCACATTATACAAATAGTATACAACAGTCATATGCATGTGATTATTGAACTTAAGCTGTTCATTAATTGTTAATACATAATGGTGAAGGAAGTAATAAATTGTTGACAATACACTGCACAATGAGTTTAGGTTATAATTGATTTATTACAATTTTATTTGCCGGCCTTGGAGTACTGTGCCAAGTCTGGTGAGCTTTATGGACTGTTGGATGTTCTGTTTTTCCTGCGACTTTCCATCCAAACTTAAGTGCAAAGATAATCCAATGAAAATTTAGATTTGAACAGAGAAATACAATAGCCATAACTCTTCTGTAAATAATTAATGAATTAGCTCACTTTGTGAACCTTTTTTTCTGGGTCATTATTTTGATAAAACTTGGCTTGCAATTGCTTTCTAATTTTATCAAATTTCTACAGAACTTTTATTGCATTCAGATCACTATAACCAATGTGATTCATGTTCTCTGTTTACCCAGGTGAGTGATACAAAGCCAACATGGTCTTCTTTTAAATATGTGTATGGCTTACCTTGACCTTTAAATTCTGGGTCAAGGTCTGTAAGCAACATTATGACACTTATTTGACATATGATAAGCCATACAGTGCATTACTTGTGAAATTGATTGTCTCTACCAAGTTAAGTTGTAGGATATTACACGGGTACTATCATTTTGATGATTCCCCCCTAGTAGATACTCCATGGATTTATCTATGCTCAATTGTGAACCAACTTCTTAAAACATAGATAAAATGCTCTTGAGACTCATGCCAGATAGACTCAACCATGAGTAGAATGAGAGACACCATGGCGCTAGCATATATCAAAACCCTGTGAACAAGAATTTAAGATTCAAACATGTTACCACTGCTTTTTACAACCAGTTGATAGGGAACCTGTGGTTCTTAGCCAGTATTGCGTTCATTTCTAAAGCTTGTGCAGTGGATCTTTTTATATTGTTACGTATTTTTATGTTGGAAATTTGTATAATTTATATTGGTCAATGTTTATTGCAAATTCAACTGTAAATTCAGCTGGCTAACAGGTTACTGGACAGTAAAACTATTCAGTAAATATTGATTCAGTACCTAACTGGCGACTTCATACAAATGTGGATCGCATTTAAATGAAAAAGTATTGAACATTTTTAGACAGTATTAGAATTAAGGTCAGTGTTTAAACAACGTTGACCAGAACAAGGAATAATTAAGTAAAAGCACTTAGGTTATGCTAATACGATGGTTAGGTAAAATGCTAGTTGGTAAATGAATTAAATACTGCATAAAGGGATGTCGAATGACAAGATTTATGAAAATGAAGCACAGTCTACTGATAGTAAAAACTTATTCATTTTCTGTTCAAAAGCAGTGACAGCCACTTTTATAAGTATTAAAACATTATGTAAAGAAATTTTAAGACGAAATTATGTTAATTTTGTTTGCCCTGCTTGTTAATGTATTGACATGGAGGGAGGCTTTTCATACAGGACTTTATAATCTGTATTGCTAATTTATAATGCAAGTTGTCATGAATATTTTTGAATTAAAAATTCATAATTAGCAGTAATTGTTGATAATGCATTGTACATCTGTACCGGGTATAGCAGTTTCTTTAATTTTTGATACATGTAATGTACATGACTATTGTGTACCGGGTATAGCAGTTTCTTTAATTTTTAGCTCGACTATTCGAAGAATAAGGAGACTATTGCACTCGCCCCAGCGTCGGCGTCGGCGTCGGCGTCGGCGTCGGCGTCGGCGTCTGCGTTGGTTAAAGTTTTTCATAAAGTCAAATATCTTGAATACTATCAAAGGTATTTACTTGAAACTCAAACTATATGTTTACCATCAACATCTTCACCTGAGGAAACAATCCCCATAACTCTGTTTTGATTTTTGACAGATTTATGCCCCTTTTTAACTTAGAAATTTTGGTTAAAGTTTTTTATAAATTCAAATATCTTGAATACTATCTAAGGTATTGACTTGAAACTCAAAGTATGTGTCTACCATCAACATCTACACCTGAGGAAACAATCCCCATAACTCTGTTTTGATTTTTGACAGATTTATGCCCCTTTTTAACTTAGAATTTTTGGTTAAAGTTTTTTTTTAAATTCAAATATCTTGAATACTATCAAAGGTATTGACTTGAAACTCAAAGTATGTGTCTACCATCAACATATACACCTGAGGAAACAATTCCCATAACTCTGTTTTGATTTTTGACAGATTTATGCCCCTTTTTAACTTAGAAGTTTTGGTATTTTTTTTTTGTAAATTCAAATATCTTGAATACTATATAAGGTATTGACTTGAAATTCAAAGTATGTGTCTACCATCAACATTATACACCTGAGGAAACAATTCCCATAACTCTGTTTTGATTTTTGACAGATTTATGCCCCTTTTTAACTTAGAAGTTTTGGTATTTTTTTTTTGTAAATTCAAATATCTTGAATACTATATAAGGTATTGACTTGAAACTCAAAATATATGTTTACCATCAACATCTACACCTGAGGAAACAATCCCCATAACTCTGTTTTGATTTTTGATAGATTTGTGTCCCTTTTTAACTTTGAATGTTTTGTTAAAGATAGAATACTATCGAACGTATTTATTGTCAACATCTTCACCAATGTTTTTGATCTTTGACATATTTATGCCCTTTTTAACTTAGAATTTTGTCACAGTTTTTCCAGACTAAAATGGAAATACTCAAAATGGCTTTCTTTTGAAATGTCATAGAATAATTATGCAGCATGAAGCGGTCATGCTTTTTTAATTCTATACATATCAATTTTGAAAAGTTACAAAATTATTCATGATCAAATATACAAGGTCATGTATTTCTTTGAAATTATCCCCCCCATCCTCCCTCCAGTTGGCTTGCAGAATCCAGAGTAAGGCCTTGAATGCAATGTACATTTACAAAGGTCTTTGAACAAGTTTCATATCTTTGACCTTAATTCTTATAGACAATTACACAATACTCCTGTTCTTAGACAAAAACCCCATTTTACCAACAAGCTTTCGAATAGTCGAGCGTGCTGTCATGTGACAGCTCTTGTTGATACATGTAATGTACATGACTATTGTGTACCGGGTATAGCAGTTTCTTTAATTTTTGATACATGTAATGTACATGACTATTGTGTACCGGGTAAAGCAGTTTCCTTATTTTTTGATACATGTACTTAAATTGTTTATTGAAAGTTGTATACATGTACCTGTACAAGGAAGTAGAAAGATAAAATTTTGCCAAATCATCCAGATTAGATTTATACATTTCAGTTGTAATCCATTATTTAAATCCTGCTGAATAATTTTAGTGTGAGAGTACAGTGCAACCTGTCAGGAGTGAACACTCTTGGTGGAACACAGAAATGTGTTTGTTGTAGAGAGCTAGGTGTTGTTGTGGGGAGGTTGATTCCTTATATATTTGATGAAATGGGGAATGAAATGTGTGTCTTTGCTTTAGGGAGGTGTCGTTTGGGGAGGTTCGACTGTACTCAAGTAGAATAGGTCTTGGATAAAAAATCTTAGTCGGAGACTGCTGACTGCTCATTGAAAAAAAAATTGTAATTAAATTTTCAGAGACCATCAATTTTACAGTACAAATTTAAAATAATTATATGGTAATGTACATAGAATTTTTACTCAGTAATTTGGCAATCTGTTTTTTGCTGGTTTCAGGTCCCATGATGGTTTTAACTCATTACCAGATGGAACAACAGAACCAAAGCCGGGAAGCAGCTATGCAAGTCAAAGGATTGTATTTGATAACCTGGGGCAGGGAGTTCTTAACAATGCATTTGAAGGTGTGTGGACAGACTGATAGCTTTCAAAGTGCCACTGTAGTCTGTGTTGTAATTTTAAGTCGCTTAAACCAGATCATGCTATATTCCTAAAATGTACTTGTTTGTCTTTCATCATTTAGACAGATTCATTCATTGTTGAAAGGAGTTCCCCCTGAAATCATATATTACCGAAAATCGAATAATGTCATGGATCATTGTGAGACTGCTTACTGATCATGATCTGCACATGGTTGCGAAGGGGGAGCCCTTTTTCTGCCAGCATGAGAAAGATTAATATTACATTGCAGTTAGTGCAAAATCATGGTATACTGTAATTTTGTATAGAAATAATTTTATTGCACCATTTAATTAATTGTATGCAAGATCACAAAGAATTTTAATTTGCCTTTTAACAGTTTCTTTTCAATGTCATCCTGAAGTGTTATATTTGATTGTTACAATTTCTGTGAAGATTTAACGGTAATAAAAGAGATAAAGAAAAATTGCAATCGGTATAAAAATAAATTGCAAGTCTGTAGGGAGGGGTGTATCTGCTGGTTGTCATAATAAGGAAGTATTAAAATGTCAATAAAGGCATACTGGGATGAATCATTATGTTCTGTTGATAAGTCATATGGCAGAGAAGATGTTTTTTTTCTCATATCAGTTCTGGCAAATATTCTAAGGAAAATGATTTTTCAATAGCATTGGTGTAAAATTCCTTGTCTCTGATTGGTCAGATTTTTAATCAGACTTGCTCCTAGCTTGTGAAGGCTCGAGTTCATGTGACTTTTCTTTTTGGAACCAGTCTCAAATCTTTTGACTTTTGATTGGCAGACTTTGAAACTTACTTCATTTTAGCCAGTAAAAAGCTACCAATTTTAGACTCATTTTAGGTCTCAGAAGAAAGTGTGACATTAGCTCCAGCACTGGTCTAAGAGAAAAGCTTAACGTTTATTAACTCAGACTGTGCTTAAGGTACAAATTTAATCATGATCTACAGCAAGCAGTAAATTTTCAGTGAGAATTTACCCCTTTTGAACAATGAATGATACTGATGATAAAGGTTCTGGTAAAAGTTGAAATTGTGGGACAATTTTTCCAAATCTGATCAGTATTGGTTTGGTTTTCTTCATTTATTTATTGATCTTGTCCTGACTGTGAAGTTACTGGTTCGTAAAAAAATAGCTAATTGTAAGGTAAATATAGGTGTTTTAGGAAGCTGGAACTGAGGTCAAGTAGATTACAAATATCAATAATTCAATGTTTCCGTTTCCTTGTTAAGGCAATAAAGTTATTACAGCTGACCATTCAGGAGGTTGCAGATAATTGGCCTCTATAACTCTTGGAGAATCGCGAATCTCAATGAATGACTTTTCATGACTTTTCTTTATTGACAACTATTTTTATATTTGATTTTTGAATGGTGACCGTGACCAAATTCACCGAAAGAAGACAGCAGCTGCTATGTATAAATATGTTTTTGTTATTAAAAAACATCAACATGTTGAATACATTACACAATTGTTTTGTTTACTTTGATATTGGTTGTTCTGCAGGAATGTATACCCTCTCTTCTACAGTGATTATTCAAAATGACTGTGAAATTTTTTTAAAGACTAATTAATGTTTGAAGGTGTTGAATTTTGTTTTCCAATCAAAATTGTAAGAGCTTTATTCTTGGACAGTTTTTTTCTAACTCCGTACTTGGTGTCTAAACCGGCCTACAGTCTTTCTCTGATGTCTTTCCCATCTTATTATCATAGCCCTTTATTTCATTCAAAATTAACCCAAATGTTATCCAGTCCCATTTGGAGAAGACGAAAACTGAAAGTTCCTAAAATGTTTTGTCTGAAGTTTTTATAAAATGCGATATGTTCTAAACATTCAGCCTGGTGGTGATGCTATTTTGTGACATAAACATTTAGGAATTTCCATTAAAAAATTTTGTGGAGCAATTATTTCAATCAGACTGTCCATGCAAGTTGACCTGAAAACTGACCAGTTTATATTCCACTGATCTTAGATAATCCATGCAGTATGACATAGAGATAACCATGTTGAAATGACCAAATAGGAAATTTTTATTTAGAATAATACGACCAATTGAGGGTAATATTGTATAGAAATTAACAACAATCTTCTCTTGTATTAAGTCATTTTAATGTGATAAAAATGGACGAAATCAATATTTGAAGTCAACAATCACTTGTTCTTCAGTCGTAAAATTCTCTCTTTTTATGACCCCACAAAGTGAGAGGGTATATAAAGTTTGATTTATATGACTATGTGTTCAGGAAATTGGCATGTCCAACACTTTATAAACTTTCGAGAGGATTTGATTAAGCCTTTCAGTGCGGCTTTGCCATATAAAACTGGTCTTCTATCTAATGTGTCTAAAATGGAAGCATGGGTGTCCCATGCTACAGGTTAAGTCACTTGTTTTTGAGGGTTGGGGAGGGGACAGGGTGGGATGGGGAGAGAAATCTGTATATAGTTTGCAGATAACAAAACTTAGGGATGTTGGTAGTTCTATATTTGCTTTGCATTATAACGTCATCTCATTCCAAAACGGTCCAAGCATATCCCATGCCTCTGGTTGCTATTGGGTAATGGTGTATACAAACACTGTCGGAAGAATAGAAGTTTATGATAAAAGCTTTTGCCGTTTCATAATCAATAGCACTGAAAGGTAACCAGAGACTAGTATTTATGGTTTCAATTAGCTTGTTTCATTGCATGAAAAACTGTAAGATGGATTTTTTATATGTCTTTGATGATGTCTTTCAAAGTCGAAAGTTTAATTGGTAGCTGTTTGTCAAATTTGGCCAAAACGGCTGATGTTAAATAAATTTCAGTACATGTATAAAAGATTCTTAAAGAGTTGAAATATTATGTGTCTTGCTATGTTTTATATGTCTTTATATGACATGTGCCTAGGGCATAACTCATCAGCAAAATTGTGTAGGTAACATTTCCTGCAATAAATAATTAATTCTGGTAAATTGATACCCTACCCACTAGTATCAAACCTCCTGTCTCCTCCCATGGCGTTTACCATCCCTCGTCAGCTCTAAGCACCATATAATAGGAATTGCAATAACATAGATTGGGTCTTGGCAGGTTAACCCCTTGGCGAAATCCCAGGGCCGATGGGGACTTATTAACAATCTGATATGAAGTTTATCTTGTATTTTATCATATACAATGTAAATTAGGCTAATGTACATGTTTATAAATTATGATGATTATTTGTATTTTCAAGGTTACAACTGTTCACTGTTTGCATACGGACAGACGGGGTCTGGCAAGTCGTATTCCATGGTTGGGTATGGAAAGAATAGGTAAGTACAGTGTACAGAGGCATAAGGTTTTGTAGTGTTATATCCAGGATGAAAAAAGGGCATGGGGCTGTCAGAAAAGGGCAGGGAGACAGTGCGCGATTTGCTTTCAGTGAAGGGCATTTCCGTTAATTGTTGCGATTCATAATGTGTGCTAACTTACTACTGTAACACTAGCCTTTATGGCATTTTCCTAACAAGAGTAACAAAAGACATTATGAAAGCACTATATTGACACTGATTACAGGGGTGAAAGTGTGAAAAATGGAAAATCCTGAAACTGAAGCTGGGGGCCACAAAGACTCCCAGTGGGGTCTTGGGGGCTCCTAGCTTGGATCTACGACCATTCGTCGAAAGACACTTGAAAGAATACGACAATTAAAAGAATAGACATGCGGTCGAATAGGCAATTGATAGAGTACGACACAAAGTCGAAAAATATTTTAACCTGCGACACTTGTCCGAATAATGATGTGTATTTTATTTCGACTAAGTGTCGCAGCTGATTATTATCCTTTTGTTATGATTGATCGGTGGTCTATTTGATTTCCTTTTTACCTCTTAAAATATGTTCGCGCGATTTGACCATTTAATCTTTTAATAACTAGTCACATTTTATGCACGATTTCTATGGTGAGTATGAAAGTTATGCACGAGTATGAAAAATGAGTGAACTGTTGTTGATTTCTTTTTATGCAATATTATTAGCTTATTACCAATCTTAACAAGGAGTTGATGACCAATTTCCCAGCGGAATATCGGGAATACTGACCAAAGAGAAAAGTGCATGTGACCTACAGCGTGACTGTTGATTGATTAAAATAAATTTGATTAAATTTTGATTTTGTAATGAATCAAGTTCAACGTCTAGAGTACTTCCGGTATACATTTTGTACCCGCTTACTTTCGTTTTCAGTTCTCAGAGTTTTCGACCAGTCGTCGAAAGTTTTCGACAATATTCGACAGTAAAACATTTCTATCAATTGTTCTTTCTTTAACATGTCGCATTCTGCCACCTGTCCTTTCTATTTAATGTCATATTCTATCGAGTGTCTTTCGACGAATTGTCGTGCACCGTCCTAGCTTTTAGTTATTTCAGAGGGCTTCTGATGAATTCCTAGAGACAGGATGTTTAGTTCAGTAGGCTTTGAAACTGAATGGTCATTGACCCTTCAGCCTAACTTTTCTTAGGACGAAATCAAATTTTCAAGAGCTAAGGTGAGGATTTTAAGGGTCGAGTCACGGGTCATAGAGTTAATGTCATAATCTCTAGGTGTGCATGTAATATTTTTCTGTTTGTTTCCTGCATTTTTTATCCAGAAAACTGTTGTTCCCCGTTTGTCACATGTTTTCGCGACCTCGAATGTCCGTGATTTTCATATATATTTCTTCGATTTTTCGGGATTTTAACAGTTTTTAATACAAAGAAATCTGACAATTCTTTTTTTAACCATTTCTCTTTCTTTTTCAATCTTTTATCTTTTAAATATATAGTGTGTTTTACGTAACAACTAAACTTTGTAAAATGCTTAATAGCCGTTTTTCTCACTCACATAGTACTATTCCCACAGTAATTTTTTTATTCTAAAAAAAAAAAAAAAAAAAAAGAAAATAATAATAATAATGATAATAATTATTAATATTTTTTATGACTCTCCGCTCTATCAACTAAATGGGGAGATCTTTTTTGTACTTGATATTCTTAGTTGTTTTGTTAAATAAGTATATGCTGCAAGCAATGTTAAACAAAATCTTGTCTGTGTACTGTTTCGTGTTGCATATCCTTTTTGATTGAGCCTCTGTAAACATTGTTACAAACTAATCCTCATTTTTTCATGTAATCATGAAATGAGAGAATAAAGGTATTTGACTTGACTTGACTTGACTTGACTTCAAGCTGTGCTAATTTACGTTTTGCAGACACTTTAAATTATGCTAATGTTACAATTTACAAAACTGAGTTCGTTCTTTAAATTCTCACCGAGAAATGTTTTGTATTTTACGACTATTTTAGTTACATTCCACTTACGCTTACATCTTAATTATCAATCGTGTTCAAACGCATTTTGATATCCGCCGGTCCGCAACTTTTTCTTTTGTTTAAAGTACTCGCAAATATTATTGAAATCCATCCCTAATAAATGTGTGAATAACTCGTTCATTAAAATTATTAATAATTAATCGATTATAAATATAATTCGCGATGATTTATTCTAAACACCATGATTGCCTCGGATTAAACCACGACCCTGTTAACTTTGTACAAATATCAAAGAAAACGCCGACTAATTTCTGACGTCACGTACCTGTGCAGTAACAACACGTGATTATCGGAAAATAACAGGTGTACATGCGGTGTCTTTTGATCGCCTCGGGTGTTTATGTAATCGGCAATCAAATGCTGAGCACGCGTCGGATTAATGTTAGGGGTGAATGGTGATGATAAAGAACATAAAATATCATGACTTAAGGGCAAAATGGATGTTGAGAAGGGCAGAGTGGCGGCACGAAAAGGCGGCAGGGCGCGGCGCCACGCCATCACGCTACAGATATAACACTATTTTGTTTGTTGCATCAGATGTAATAGCAAATGATACAGAATTAGAAAAATGGTCCCTAAAAAAGCCATCAAACACAGCATCTTCCCAGCAACCAGACCCACGGAATAACAATAGTTTTTAAGTTTTTTGTGAAATAACTCTGTGATTTTCATACAGGTTTATACATGTAGGTCGCAATTATACTTAAAGACAATTAAAATGTCCTTCATAAGTGACCCCCCCTAAACCACAGGTGGTCAAATATCTTAATCGTTTTATTGCCTCTTATCAGTTTTAATCCTCTCTGATTAGGTCCAGCAGCTTGTCAGTAGACTTGGTATGTAGTACAATAGTAGAACCATAAATTTTATTGATTTGTACAGATAATTGATTTATAACTTATTTCCTGTTGTTTATATATTATTTAAACTGTTTTATATAATAATGACATTTTACTTTTATTGCAGGATATGAAAAATATTTTAGATAAATGCAGTAAACTGTGATTTTAAAGTTATACTGAGAAAGTTAATATGCTCAAGTATACCTTCATGTGGTGTGGCCTGAATGCATTTTAAAAAATTGGATGTATAAAGAATCCTTCTGACTATTTATTTCTTTGTAAATTATAAGTGCAACTGAACGCTTCATCTAACTGTAAAATAAGCTAAAACTAAATTTCTCTTATGTATCAAGTGTAACATCTAATCTTAGTGATAATTGGTTTGTTGTAAGAGTAATTGATTGAGTATTTAAAACATTACACAATCTAACTTTGAAATCACAGTTATTTTTCAGTAATCTAAAAGTAAAAAAATAAGTTTATGTTTCTGTCATATAAGAAAATAATTTTGATATAGTAACTGTAAGTGTTGATTTTTTTATAATCTAATTTGACTGGGAATTACATACCTAAAAGGTAACTGATAAAATAGAATAATAATATATTATGAAGGTCTTAAAATTTATGTATAACTAACATCTCTTTCGTACATCATCTGTACATAATGTAAGGAAGTTATACAGTAGCTGAATATGATAAACAGAAGCTAGTCTACCAGTGACCAGTCATGTTAATTGACATCTACTGTGAATTCGCTGTGAATTTGCATGGCTGACTGGACCCCTGTGGTGAATACCCCACATTCCTGTTCAATTGTCTTTAATTCTGTGATACAAGTACTAGTCATTAAAGTTACAGTCTGAAACACTTGAATCTAATTGATCTGTGCTTGTGATGTGCTCTTCATGATAAATTCATTAAGTGATATGGTACATGATGTTCTATGTCATGCCACCAATAACGTGGACCACAACAGAAATGAGGTGAAATTCATTTTCCCCTTTTTTTGTGTCGTCCCTAGTATTGGTGTGCATGTCATGGTCTGGAATTTTTATGATTATAAATAGTCTGCTTGCATTTTGTAACTTGTCATATATATGTATCATGTATCTGTTTAAATGGCATGTTTTATGTAATGAAGAATCTAACTTCCCGCTATGAATCTTTACAATGGTGATGCTTTTGCAAAGTGTTAACAGGTACAATACAGTGAACATTCCCCATGGACAAATGTAACAGGCTTATCACATGATAGATTGAATGTCCTTGTTAGAAATGTTAACTCTGACCATGCCAAATTTCTGAAATGGAATTGCATTTCCATTCTTTCAATTGGAACATTATTATTGGTTGTTTCAATAGGTGCTTGTAATAATTTACTGATTAAATAGCAAAAAGTGCAGATCATGATCAGACTGCATGGGTGTGCAGGCTTGTCCAAGGACAATGGACTTGCCCACTTCGGAAATTTAGCAGGGAATGGGATACTTAGTATTTGCCTTTGCTACTAGTGTAGACCATGTGAGTTTTAACATATTTACTGTCAGATCATAGTCTACAGTCTATACTGATGGCTTTTCATTGTGTCACTTGCCCATCTGTGCTGTCTGGTCATGGTCAACAGTCTACAATGTTGACTTTTCATTCAGTCAATTGTCCATCTTTGCTGTCTGATCCAGGAAAACAGTCTACACTGTTGATTTCTCATTCTGTTAATTGTCATTGATTGTCCAATTGAACATAACAAGATATGTCCCAATTAAAAGACTGCATGAAAACTTCACGTAATTTTCTGCTCAAAACAAATAGCAACACAGCATTTAAGATTTTAAACTCAATAAATAATTGATTCTCTTTCAGTAGGCTGATCTCATTGAATTAACAGCTTAGGATTTCAGGTCCACACAAGTAGATCAGAGACAGAGTTCATTCATTATTAATAGTGCACATCAAAACGATTAAATTCTATTTAAATGCTTTTGAAAACCCATAAATTTCAAGTATTTTTCAATTCAACAGATGTTTATGTGAAGTGACAACACTGTAACTATTGACGGGAATTTTGTAATATCAGTGTCATATTGATAAGT
The DNA here is from genome assembly GCA_022818135.1 of Saxidomus purpurata. Taxonomy (NCBI): domain Eukaryota; kingdom Metazoa; phylum Mollusca; class Bivalvia; order Venerida; family Veneridae; genus Saxidomus; species Saxidomus purpurata. The sequence goes on from JAFMSR010000012.1 coordinate 13,971,576, forward strand.
AGTTCAAATTGTATGGTAAA
>JAFMSR010000012.1:13979719-14021372 GCA_022818135.1 Saxidomus purpurata
ATTCAATTAACACAAACAAGATCAGTTTTAGATGAGATTATTATCAAGTATGGTTTACATTTGCAGTTCTTTTGTTAAATGTTGATTATATCAGTTATCACCAAGATGATAACAAAGATAAGGTGATAATACCCCAATGACACAGGTGATAACAGTTACTAAGGTCAGCCAGGAATGACTTCAAGCAATTTACCTGTCCTATGTCAGCTGCTATAACCAGCCAGCAATTGGTATTTTGAATACGATCAATAAACCAAACTAATCATAACTTGGACAAAAGCACAAATTATGAAATCAAAATAACTGTAATAAACACACTGGACATTAAAGGCCATCCGTTCACGTCTGCTTGACCATTTGCCATCAACTGTTAACAAACCGTACAATGTACTAGCAAATTGCAACAATTTTCTTTTCTCTAGTATAAATGTCAGGAGAAATAAGTGGTCACTTAAAGGTTACCCAAAATGAATACTATAAATCAGCCGTCCTATATTAGTACAAAATGTATGATTATTATATTTAGTCTGAATGAATGCAGAGTAAAAGATGATTCAAAACAAATGTCATCAAAAATGAGTCCAATGTAGTGAACAGTTGTAGACACCAAACATCCATGTTCACAGGATGTCGGTAAATATCAAATCATCATTGAATGTTATTTTGCTTGTGCAAATAATAAATTATGAACTACGTAAATAACATTATTTGCATTCTGTATTCTATTACAACACAGGGAACTGTCTTGTTTTATAAAGATGAAAAGGTTTTGAATAGCAGTTAAGGTAAAATAAAATTTTGCAACATCATGCAAATCATGTGATCAGTCCAGCTGTGTTACCTTGTTTACACTGCAAGCGTTGACAACTGCCATTGGCAGAAACCAGCAGTAACAATGCAACTAGAGGCCTAAAACACTGAACACACAGTGGACCTGGAACACTGAACACAGTTGGGCAGAACGACTGGACACAGAGACTCACAAACACTGAACAGAGTGCTGAGAAAACACTGAAAACAATTTGGAAAACATCATCATGCAGGCATAACCAAAGTTGATGTAAACACAGTGCAGTATATATGAACACTGCAATCAGACATATCTAAGGTAACACAGCTTCTATTCTGAGAGGTACATTCCTGATATATCTCACTGACTGACATTACATTGGTTTTGTGGGATGATTATAACAGATAATTCACACGGCATTCAACTGCTCTGCATTTTTTTGCAAACCTCAAGGAAATTTCTCAGACAGGAAGAGTATAAGCCACAAAATTACATTAAAAGGAGTAAAGTATGCCAAGTTATTTGTGATCTTATAGTAGTACTAACTAAAACCACACATTTTTTTAATACGTAACTGGATTATTGCAGTCTATTTATATACTCAATTGCCAAAAATACAACGGTACACTTGTACAACATCTTTTCAAACAATTTTGAGAGCAAAGTATAGTGAAGTGCAAGAAAGTTGCAAAGCCTTGCCAAAACAGTAAACTCCAGCGACCAATAACAACAAGAATTTGAAGTAAGCAAAGAAACACTTGGACAACTACCGGTAACTCAAATGTTAAAAAACATGTCACTTGACTGGTGTTTTTATCAGTGAAATAAGCTATAATTTCTCATATATTATACTGATTTCCGTTACACTGAATGTTTGGTAGGTAGGAGTGTGAGTTTCAGCGGCCTCGGGGAGAAAATCAAGTGCGTAATTTTCGCTATAAATCATTATTGACATGATTAATCAGGCGTGAGCTCACCAAAAATCATTGACGTCATTTTCATTAAGAGAAATGGGTAAAGTGGTCATATAACTCAGAAATAAAATACATTAAACAGAACAACAACAAGGAAGTCTTTGTCTAAAGTCAGTCAGATCAAGACGTCAAGGACCAGTCCCTTAATTTCTACAGTTCTAATTATTACTCACTTATAAAAGTACACTAATAATCACCACCATATACCTGCCCCTCCATCTTAGTTCTTTATACAACTTATTAACTTTGTTGTAACAAAAATAAAACCATTTTGATATTGTAATGTACAGTTCATTCGGGATAATTTGACATTAATGCAGAGGAGTTGTCCACTTTTATTTTGTTATTATCTTGATTTTTTTTTTAAGATTAAAATCTCTTTCACATGATTTACAGTTCATCTAAGATAATGTGACACTGATGCAACAGAAGAATCCAATATTATTGTGTAACATACAATTACATAATTAAGGGGTTAAATATTTTCATTCACACAACTGGTCTACCTTTTCATGCAATGGTTGTCAGGTTTTTGCATATGCTATATATCTATTTATGTATCTATTACATCACTGTTTCACTATCCTACACTAACTATACCCTTTTCAATCACACAAATTTATATAACATTGCTGTCACATTCTTCTTGATTTACTGTAACTTCTAAACTGTGATATATTACTTTCCCAGGATTACATCCAGACTTTATATTATCGAAATTCAAAATGGATGGGCAGCCAATAACCTTTCCTGATTTAATCTTTATATATCTTAATAAAAATAATTTGTAGAAAGTGTAAATTCAATCTGGTACCACGCAGTACCTTTGATAAGCAATTTGATCCTATGTAAGTTCAAATAAAACCTGTATCAAAATTTTTCATCAAAGGAAAGATTGTGGTAAACTTTTTCGGCAAATGTCAAAATAATCCCCTTATCAAAGTTTAATGAAATAAAGTATTTTAGTACTTTGAATTCAGAAGAATCTAGTAAAAACTTGCATTGTGACATTTTAGCATCTTTCGAGCCCTGTCTTTGTTACACTGTGAAATTTTTTTTGACAACAATTCTAAACTAAACAAAAATTACCTCAAATTGTTGGTAAAATTCTTGTCTGTGTCTTATTTCAATTAATCGAGAGGAAAAAAAGACAAATTTTCATCAACTATTTTTTTTTTTAAAGTTTGAGAATGCTTTAAAAACTGGCCACTATTCACTAAAAAGATAAAATAACTGACCAATCATGTGATGGCCATGAAAGATATCCGGGAAACACTGTCAGCGAAGCTATACATCCAATACAAGAACACTCAATGTACTTTTGCCACCATATAAAACAACTTCAATACAAAATTGAATATAATAAATCATGTAAATTACTTGACGTAATTCTTTGAAAATTCTACTGCGCAATATAAAAACATGCCGATGGTGATACAAACATAGATAATGATTATGTCATAAATTCAGAGATAAAAAAACAACACCATCCCACGTGCCCATCAGCAGATCTACGCTTTTACCAAAAGAATGCAACATCTTAAAAGGAAGATGTAATATATTTGATTTAAAAGTTGAAATTTCTTTCACGCTTCAGACGATTCCCTTTTATTGCTATAGGTGTCACCTGGTTGTTTTGCAAATTAGCATACTATTAAACATCTAAACAAAATTTTAGGTGGGAGTGTGGCGTACATCAACCACAGTATATTTTAATACGAACGAATATTTGATAAGATTTGAAAATATACATGAAACTATAATGTACATTTCAGTATGATCAATTAAACAGGAAGTTGTAATTTTCAGAGTTGCCCTGGAAAAGCCTATACAACATCACTGCATACTATCAATAAAAACAGCAATTTTTTGCCTAACAAGACTTTAAAACTGTATTTGCTATTCTAAGTCAAACAGAATCATCAACTGGTACATATTCAAGATGCTGCATAAATGCATGCTGCTGCATATCAAAAATGGCAGAACAGATGAATTTAAATCCTAACACTGTTAGGGCTTCTCAATCTGGCAAATCCCATTAAATGTTCAATCTTAATCCGGCAGATGAGGCTGATTATTTTAAAATCAGTATTAGTGTCAACTGGAAGCCATGACAAGATAACCACATGGCCTATCAAATTGATATTCATAATTGGTTAATAGGATTTTACGTCCAAATCTTAAAGGAACTTTCAGTCAGTGACACTGCTAAACTCTAGTCCAATGGGCTCCTCCATCCTTGAATTTGGATAGCCTGTTAACTATACTTAAACTTAACTGACTGAATGACTAATTCTGTAGATCACAATCAGACTGCATGGATATGCAAGGTGATCATGATCTACATTTGTCAGAAAAAGTGGAATCACTTACTACCAGTAGTTTTCAAGCAGTGGAAAAACAGCAACAACAACAATGAAGTTCACCTATACAGTCCATTTTTCCCACAATTTTCACAATCTGATTCCGCCAAAACATGCCTCTCTTTTATAGACCATGCCTCTCTTTTTTTAGACCAGATCATGATGAAAAGATTGATATCATTATCATGTCATGTTATCCATCCTGGGGGAGTCCTTATGTAAATATATACCTCTTTAAACTCCGCAAGAGCTTCATTAAGGTGCTGTATCAGCTAAAAATCTTGCAGATTTTTTTGTGTGTGTGTTTCTTGCTTACAACTACTACAAGTTCTTGACAGTGTTCTAAATGAATTACAAAAACAGTTATTAGTTAGAAAAAGTTACTCCCCTTTACAAAAGCAACACTATGAGTAAAACTTATCAGTATTCCATTCAAAAAGATTTCTCCTTACAGTGCATTTATATTTTTTAATCACTAATAAAATATTCACTTTTGCTTTTGTTAATATGATAATGCAACTTTTAATAATGCTAAACTGCATAAACTCTTATTGAACTTTGTACAGTCAACTTGTTACCTCCCCTTTTAAATTTCCACCATTTGCTCAATTTCATATGGACTGGTTTCTATTTAAGGTCACCGTTTTTAAAATGTATTAGGAATGAAAAATGATAACTGTGATTTTGCCTACCTTTACAGCATTAATGTTGGATCTCTAATTATTTTGAAAACAAATAAATGATTGTGAAGTGTGCCACATGTAATGATTCCTATCTTTGTTTACTCAATCTTATCTTTATTCCAGGATAGAATGGCCTGGCCTCTACACATATCCACCATATGGCAAGAATTGAACCTACATTTGTTTCCCTATGATTTATTCAGGTGTTATAAGGTCTTTGCAGTTTTCTATCAGAGGAGGGCATCTGGAAAATCTTCAGGTCTGTTCAAATCATTAACTTGTGATTAAAATGTAAGGACCATGGTATAAACCGGATCATTAAATATTACAATAAATCAGGGTCAACCAAAGACCACCCCAATTGTGGAGTCAATAAAAGTATAAAAGAGTAGTATAGGAAAAAAAGTGTTTTCTTATGCCGTAAGTTCTATGACCATCAAAAAATGTAATAAATTAACTTACCAAAGAACTAAAAATTTACCATGAATCTATTAACTTTTACATTAAAACCAATTTTTTGTTACCTAACAACCCATAACTATGTGAAGTAGGCTCATCCTTTGACTTGTATTTGAGATGGAACCCTGCATTCTGAGCCTGCCCTTGAAATGATTAAGCTTCTAGAACTTTCAATGACTTCCTCTTCAAGTTGAGATGTTCTTTAACTGCAAATGTCTATCCATCAATTTCAATGGTTCCATTTCTTTTATTGAATGATGATAATGATGGATTTTCACAAGATGCAAATGCAGAAATATCAGAATCAAGGAAATCAAGCTGACAACAGTCAATATTCTACAATCTTGCTCTAAGCGCTTGTTCAAATAAGGAAACATTTTTTCTCTTAGCAAAAAGGAAACAGTATTATTGACGAACATTGGCTGATAAAACTAAAAACAGTGATCTGTCTTGATAAAGCAGGAAAGACAAATAAAATCCCTATCAGGCAAATCTATAATTCTCCCCTTAAAACAGTAGTTGGTCCTCATATCAAACATTCATCATTCACACTTTTAACACCACTTGACTGGCCTCCTGCTGATGTGACAGACGGAACATATTCTAAGACAAATGCATTCACAGAACAATCAACCCAGCCTCTGAAATATTTTTTATTCATCTTTGTTTCTAGATGCTCTAGAATTTCCAGAGAACAGGTACTCTCTCAAAGATAACAGCTACCAGAGGCCATACTGGTTCATATCATTTTTTTTTTGCAATATTTCCCGTGCAGAGACCAAGTCAAGAGCTCTTGTAATGCCAGGCCCTGAAGTAAGTGGTGATGAAGATATGTGAATGACCTTCCAATCAGATAAATTTCTGTATGAGACATGCTTCAGTTTAATCACCAGCACTGATGGATCTGACTGTTTGCTAGTATCACTGACCCTGCTGAAGTCCTAAATCTTTCACTTTGGATGTACAGTACTATTAAGTATTAAAGAGGATACTCAGTACTGATACTCACTGACTGAAAATCAAACTGACTGAAAATCAAACAGACTCCACTGACTGAAAATCAAACTGACTGAAAATCAAACAGACTCCAAGGATGTCTGGATTGATCATGATCTTCAATGGACGCTAAAATAAAATCAAAGCATCATACATGTATATGGCTTCCTTTTTGGGTTCATTACCAATGAGTGCTTCGGGCAACTGATTCAACTGATTCAATCTAAATTTATTTGCAAAACAAAAAGTGATCGGCATGTTAAGTTATTTCCAAGATGAATGTAACAGTAACAGTTTACACTACAGAAAACACTGATCCTGGTACAGTACCTCTATTTTTGTCTGTGATAATAAATACGAAAGTAAGGGTAGTGATTAATTAAATTTAGAACTTGGCACAAAGCACATTAATTTTGTGCAATGATTTAGAACCATTTTCCACCCACTGAACCAACAGTTTTAAAATCCAGCTTACAAGAACACTCAGCAAAAAAAGAACGATCAACTGATTATAACTGGAACATATCTTCTAGTAACATAGAATTACGTTTATTTATCATGTTTATAAATGTTTATGAATTGAGAGGCCACCGCAAGAATTTCTGCTGAAATTAGAATGGCATCCTTGGCTTAGAAATACAGCATGATCTGGTACTTGTTTCCAAGCACGTACATTCCCAATCCTTCAGTGTAAGTCCTTGAAGAATTTACCTTGAACCTTCTACCTAAAATCAATCCTGTAAATTTGTGATTCTTTTAATTATCTAAAAATGTTTATTTACACTGAAAGTAGACTGAATTCTTGCAAAATAATTATTAGATAAGCTGGAATCAATGACTGCTTCCTAGAATTCTAACAAACACTCAACCAAAATAACCAATTGTGGATGTGGCAATCAAATTCCACTGATTGGGATTTGAACATGGGACCAAGTATGGAGTCTGTCTCAGACTCAAGGTGCCTCAAAATCCTTGAACAAATTCTTTTAACAATGATATCATATGCACATTACAATCATATCTCAAGGCCTGGCACTCCCAAAAATGAAGTGTGCGTCTATTAAAATGTCTTTCGTCTCAAGTGCAAAACTCAACAGCCGGTACTATTTTTGCAATAAAGTCAAGTACCATGCACAGTGCATTCACTTGAATCATACGAACATTTAACAAACGCATTTTTTTTCTATTTCTACAATTCACTAATAAAGTTGAAAATTAAAGTCTACATCACTTTCCTAATTTGGAAATGTTTAATTTGGAAATGTTATACCTCTAAGTGCTGGTTACGTTGCCAAATTTGGAAAGGAAAAGATTAATTAACTTGCTAACCATACAGAAAAGATCAAACAAGAAATTGATAACATGGCAAATAAACATAAGGATAAGGTTGTAAACATAGACAAACTCTGGACAAAGTGTAATGGGAAAATTGTAAGGCATTGACACTTGAACAAGATAAATTAACTGTCCTGATATCAGAGGTCAGGGACCGCTTGAAAGTCTTCAACGTAAGAAAATATTTTAAACATTGGGTTTTTTTAAATTTAAAATTCAGAATCATTGACTGAGTAGGATGAACTGCAGAATACTGAGTGACTTTTCTACCTTTTCACAACAAATTATTTTTATTTTATCATAATTTATAATAATTGCTGAAATTTGAGCTATGAAGTCCAAAAATCTCCTCAAATAACTGTCCCAGTGGGCTAAAGGGCAAGGAAAAATGTAAAGAACTCTGCTGGGGGAATAAAGTTTCTTTCTTAAAATCTCATAAAACTGGACCTTACTGACCCTCAGACAGTTATCTCTGCTGATCAAAAGAAGAAAGTCTGTAACTGAACTGACCCCACTTTGGGGTCAACCATCCCTGTCACAAGATAAGGGACCCAGTGCAAGAACACACTCCTTTTGTCATAGAAACAATGGAATTTGAGATAAAAACTTTCCCTATTTACATTTTCTATAGTTTAGTTCAACAAAGGGATAACAAAAACAAAAACAACCAAGCAATTCCATGCCAATTTTCTCAGAATTCAATCTTCCTTGAAAGGAGGTGGTCAATCATTGATAAATCTCTGCTAAGTGGTTATTTTCTAAATTAACTGATCCATGAAGCCAGATCAAAATCAGAAAGCTTCTCCAAGACACAGCTGTCACTCAGTCAAGCTTCTTAGTGAGTCTGATGACAACAGACTTAGGCCCCATGATCATAAAAAGACAAAACTGGTTATTAAATTTATCAAATGAGTGATAAAAACAAAGCTCTTGTTCAGTAGTTATCCTCTTGGACAATCATATTTTGTCATTTAATTGTCTGAGAAATGGTCTGCCAATTCCAGGGGCAATCCAAAAATTAGTGTCCTGTTTCACGTTATGACGCCATTAACATAAATTTCATCAGACAAATCAGTGTCATTTTTCAGTATCAAACATCTATTTCCTTTCTCTCGGAAATTAGAAGTCTTCAGTACAAGTGGTCAAAAACACTGAAAATTGCTGTAATTTCATTTTCTTAATTCCCCCATCAAACTTTCTCAATGATGGGACACAAAATCTTTGTGTCAGGACAAAGATGCAAATGATTGGGTAAATTGACCATAAAAAGAGTCTGATGTGTTATTTACATCCCATGCGTCATATTTCCCTTGCAGCAGTAAACCGCGGCAATTAGCGAAAATCAAATCTCGACAATCTATAACTCTCATTGTCTGCACTGTGTGCACTGGGTCTCGATTGACCAGACGGCGGTCAACAATGGTCACTCTTAGTCAACAGTGACCATACAGCACGCGTCCAAAATAATCAATGTCCACTCTCGATCAAGGGTCATCTTGTTCGCACATTACTCTTGAGAATGACACACTGGTCACTTCTTTTGTTCTCGCTCAAAGTAATCATAATTATTGCTAGTTTTTCAATGATTTAATTAACAAAGTTGTGTGTCAACATCACCTGAACTTTGATCATTGCAATCAATACCACTTGTTAAACATTCCGACTGAACCCACTATGCTCTCTGTAAGTCTGTAACAAAATATCAAACCTTATCTTGCTCAATTTCTAGAATGCATTTTTGTCCGACCATCAATTTGGAGAATACCATTAATTATTCATTCGGGTGCAATAAATTATTATACTTACTGAAAATCAAACCGTGCAGATCATGATCAGACTGCATAAAGGGTAAGTTAACCATAGAATCACAACAAAAAATAAATATGAAAAACTGAAACCTTGACTAGAAATGGGGGCAAATCAATCAATTCTGACAAATTTGTCACCAAGTTTTGACAAACTTGTCAAATCAGATGGCACCGCAAGCCTAGGTGACTAACTGTCAAAGCCAAGTGCGAGAGAGATGATTCCTGTAATGTTATTCTAGACACATTCTTTACACCTTTCTCGCATTTTTTGCATGTCAGCATAAAATATGAACATATGCAGCCAGAGAGTTGCCAAGGAATGTCGCTCCCTGCGGATTCAGAAATGAATTAAAACGTCTTTTTATACACTGTATTTCACTCAGGAAATCTGGACAATTTAGTCAAAATATAGATGGAGACTGATCATAACCTACACTGGTTGCAGACGCAAAATAGCTTGCTGTGAACAGGGTATGTGTTAAATATTTTATTCCTGGGTATCTTCACTCTAGAAAGTGGGCTTATAAAGGGCCTATATCATTTAAAATGTCTAAAAACTGGAAAACCAACCTAGATGATATCTTGGCAAAAAGACACCTTGTCTGTCTGTCCTGTTCATTGTTTCAGAACAGGTAACAATGACAATGATGTTACTGAGGATGTGTAGATGTATACATTACAATAGAAAACATGGTGTTTTGGCAGGAGATAGATTCTATAGACCAAGCCAACAGGTGGAAATAACTGTACTATATATCAAGATACAGTGTTCATATGGGATGCGACTATTGAACCTTCACAATATAAATGACCCTGCTATGCATGTCCATCTCTTAGTTCTACTGACCGTACTATAAGTTGTTCAAAAGCTTTGCTAACTGAAAATATACTGACTGCGTAGCAAACAGTGCAGATCATGATCCCAATGCATCTACGTGTCAACTGATCATGATCTGCACTGGCCACAAACACAACAGGGACTTTTTAACTTCGGCATAATTGTTTGTTAAGAAATTGATACAACGGCAAAAGTTCATATAAAAGTTTTACCTTAACATATAAAATGTACACTTTTATGTGCATGGTTAAGTAAAATTTTTAATAATTGGCAATTAACCTGGTCTAATAAGGTCAAAATAAGCATTTGTGTCAGAAGATCAAAGGGACGTCCCAGGTAACAGGTGTAACATTATGTGTCCAAAATGTGTCAATTCTCCTAACAAGCTGATAATTTATTACACTACTGAACTCTGTCATGTGACCTCTGTCCTGTACCAGGTCTGCACGCTGATCATGATCTAGATCGCTAGAAAATGATGATGAACACGCCTCTGACAGCTCTAAGGACATTAACACTGCTCAGGTGAATATACCTTCTACATTACATAAAATGTGACATTATATAAAGGGTGACATTATGTAAAGGGTGATATAATGTAAAGGGTGGAGGCCTTGCCATCCTGTCAAAAATATTGATAATGATTGGTACAGTGAAAATGGATACTTTTTTAATTATCATGTGTACAAAAGTACTGAACTGCATTAATAACGAAATACAAAAATAACTAAGAATAGTTCTTTGTAAACGCTGCACCTGCCAGCAGACCTTCTTGCATACATAGGCCTTACTGCTACACAGTGCCATGACAGTTGCAGATAAATTGGGACCTACTACGCGGTATCAACCTGGGTGGGGTGTGTGTGGTGGAAGGCGCGTGGATACACACAGTAAACCTGTACACCATAATGGGCTCATACTTAGTCACAGCTGTAAGATATCATTTCTAGAGATGACTTCCTACCTGATAAACTTACTCCAATTTTCATTCATAAACTGAAACATGTGGGAGAAAAAACCACAAAATACCTGTATGATATAAAAATAGTACAAAAATCTGGGTTCAATCTCCCATAAAAACGTATTTTAGATCACAGCATACCTGTTTCATAATTCTGGGAATTTAAGATGGCTTAAATCAGATATTATCTTGATATAAATGAAAGACATGAACAGTTGAGTTTCCCCATGTTGAAAGAAGTTATCTTGACCACAAAGATCAGGATGTGGCAACATCATAGAAGCAAAAAATTAAACTACCTTCATGAAACCTTCATCTTGTATTATCTATTATTTCCCCTGTACAGACACAGGTTCAAATTTTATTATCATAAAACAGGTATTTTTTCCAGGTGCTTTTACTTGGGAGTCTCCAGAAATGCAAATAGACTATTATGGGTGTGTCCTCTAAGGCAAGGCAACTAAATGGCACACATGCCCAAGTCCACCCAGTTTGTGAATGGATAGAAGTAATGTTTTCTCTCTGATTAAGTGACTGTTTGAAGGCAGGTAAGATATAAGTTAAAACAACTTGATTGGCAATCGAGCGTGATTGAATTAGTATGTAACAAAATACTACGACCAGGCCAAATACTCCTGCAATCTCAACCTGTAATTCCCTATATATTTTCAATTTTCCACATATTTCCTTGGCAAGACCACTTGCATCTAATTGTCTGTGACACCAGATCTATCAAGACAGAAGCTCCCAATTCCACAAGACAGAGGCCATGAAACTGTGAAATCCGACATACATTTCCCGTTAATGATAGATCCATATGATTTAATTTCTTACCTGTCAGAAGAATAAAACATATAACCGGAAATGACAGAACTTGTCTAAGAGATAACCTTCAGTTCTAATCAACTGCTTGTGATTCAACCATCAAGAAACAGCTGATCTCGTTCCTGTTATTCAACTATGATTCATATTTTTCTTCAGGCAAGAATTTTTTGATGGACAGATAGAAGTTTCCTAATTTCTAAATCTTTGTTTCCTTTCATATCATTATCAACACTAGAAAATATGATCACGTCTTTTTTCCGGCCAAAAAGTTTTCTTTGTTCAGGTGCCGTTCCAAAAACGCGTAATGCAGCTGAAAGCAGCCGGAAATTTAGGAACTGAAACAATTTACCCGGAATTTCGCAAGTTTCAGACAAAAACAGTTCCAGCATCTTTTGAAAAGTTCATTAAAAAGATAAGCAATTTATCTCTAAAACACATTTTCTATTTTCATCTCTGTATCGTTAAATGTTCTGCATTAAAAGTTGAATATCACAGCACCTGACAATCTCATTAAAACAGTGGGAAGTGGTAATGAAGAAACCATAAAGCTGGTTTAAAATTTCAATCTTTTCTGTATAGAGCAACATAATTACAGGTAAAGTTTTGCATTCTTTATACATTATGAAGCTCTAGGTGCAAAATTCTGCAAAGGTGCAATAAATCCATCAATAAAACACAGATTTTTGCTTTTGGTCAGTACAATAAAACCGGATTTAACATTATAAATGAGGACAAGCAGGTACAAAAAACAGTGTACTTTTCATCCCTGGTAGAAACACCAGTGTAAATGAAGAAGACCCTTTTTCCGAAGGTGGACAAGGTCAACAGGTATGACTGAAGATCAAGAGTAACATGTGATGGTAAAAAGATCAAAGTTTTCTTCTTTTCCTTTAATAAAAACAAAGATAAAGGTCAAATGATCTAAATTCAAGCTCTGAAAGTCCTGTTAAAGGTATTGAACTGCTAAATCATTCTCTATATAGACATTGAATGATTCCTACCAGCAGGTCATAAATTCCTGGCCTAATGACCCATTTCATTGCCAGCTGGCTGTACACCATTTCTTGATAAAGTAAATAAATGGACCATAGCTGGTTTTATGATATACAAAAAAATAATTAAAATACGTGAACACAGAGGCTATAACTGGTAAAAGCTTCTGCTTTAACCTGTTTGCCTAAATAGTAATTAATAATCAAATGAGCAGGTAGAGAAACAGGTGCTTGTCTTGAGTGGTTTGACCGGTAATTAACTGGACAATTCATAAACAACATTTCACCCAGGTAAGGTGAGGATCTAATTATACTCATGATAGTGTTTATATATACAAGAACCTGCTGATAGGTTGTAGGATGTGGGGCAATGCTTTCAAAGAAAAAGTCTGCAACAAATAATTGCTGATAATATTCAGAAAAAAAACTGGAAGAAAAAGGATGATATACGATAAAGCTGAACAGTCAGTATGCTATTAAATAAACATACTACCACGCAGATCGCCTTTCTAAATTTCCAAAAATGACTTGTCCAGTTTTTCAGTTCAATAGAAATAATAATAGTTTTATGAGATGCTCAATTAAAAAATTGACTGACTGAATTGCAAAGCAGTGAAGATCATGATCAGACTGAATTAGTCATAAAGAGAGAACTACAATATATGACCACAACATGGTGGGTAACATATCCAGCACAATAACACAGAAATGGGACCGAACACATATCAAGCAGATGCAGATTCCATAACTTCAGTGTGATGATGATACTTATCATATTAGAGAACCAGTCAAGTGTCTGAAAAAACATCTTCTTTGTTTCTACTAGAAAACGAACAATAGTCAGGTATTTCTGGTAACTTGTTGTACCTAAAACAACATCTACAGCAAATGTTAGTTCAATTTTCTACACTGTAGTACACTGAATGTGAATATTCAGCAAACTAGCATGTAGAAAGTCTCTGTTTCAATGTAAAGAATAGCCTTACAGTATAATGTTTGAAATAGTGAATTTAAGATCAAGGAACATGAATTATTAAACAATACCCAGAGGGGATTTCACTGAATACAAGTGTTTTCTACCTTACTGTTTCTACTTTACTGAAACTTAAACATCAGCTTTTTTTACGTTTCCAACTAAGGAATAAATTTACAGCTTGATTTAATTAATGAAAAATTGTTCCTCAAATTAGATGCGCAATATTAGCTGAATAGTAAAAGCCAGCCACAGTCTTGAGTTTCAAGAGTGCCCTCATTTTCGAAATCCGGGGCCCCTATACTGTCCCTTATACTGTCTCCTTGAAACATGCACCTCCCGACACATTTGATGCAAGTTAAAAAAAATAGCTATTTCATATTCTCTTATCTAATAAAACTTTTTTATGTTTCCTCTGATGGCTGAGCAATCTAAACTCAAAAAAGTTACGAAGCTATGTTTTGAACCACCTGGTTTCAGAAAAATCATGTAGCGATCATGTTTGACCCCTGCTCACCCGTTGAAAGCTATAATTTTCACCTACAGCTTAAGTGGCTCAGATTTCCAAGTTACAGAAATTTAGTAAAGAACATTGTGTGACACAAAGAATTATGAAGGTAAATTTATTTTAGTGGGGACTTCTCGAAGGCAGAATGAAACCCCAAATGAAACGAAATCTGTCAGCGATCCCTAGCTCAGCTGTGTAAGGAAAAAAACGGTAAAACTGAATACGGAAATCTGAACCAAATCTATAACCAAATCTCATGATTGTTTGTTACCGAGATATTTCGGTTAATCAGGCTTACAAGATCAGCAAAACGTTTTCAAATGTCACTGAACGAAGATGTGAATAATTTACGAGCCACTCTTACAAGATGAAACTAATTACAAGAAATTTACTCGGCCTTATTACAGCTTATCTTAATAAATACTAGTATCATTTGTCATTCTGCTTCAAAATATGATAGACAATTTATGACAGCCTTATTTCAGCTTTTGTATTATAGAGGTAAATGACCACTTTCCTCGAGAGAGAAAATGTACTACAATGGAAAGTATGTTTAGTCTCGATTTATGAATATATTTTGTCAGCTCTTGCTATTTTTGATATATGAATCGGAGGATGATGGCAAACAAAGCAAACAAATGATGTCCTGCTGGACAATGACACCGAGTGACAAACAAGAACACGTACCAACAGACATAAACGTACATCGACAAACACAAGGACAGTTACAACATGCTATGTTCTTGTTTATATTCATATTTTTCTTATATCATTTTACCGGTATACTGAACTGCTCTCACCTTATTTGAAGACCCATCCCAGCTCCGCCTGTTCCATTCCTGTTCTGCCTTCTGATTGGACAATGACTGAAGATCAGCTGTATGAGATCGTACGTGGTTTGCAACAAGGCCGGTTATCAGTTTCAGTCTATTTCCAGGTGCGATACCCTGCTTGCCACGCAGGGAGCAGAGCCACCAGCCATCAAGTCCGCCAGTCTCTTGCTCCAGTACGGTGATAACATCTCCACGTTTAAAGGCAAGTTCATCTGGTGACTCGGCAACATTGTCGTACAATGCTTTTGCTAGAAGCCGCTGCTGAAAAATAACAAAACAGCAAAATTTACTAAAATGATATGCAAAATATATTGTGATTCTAAACGACATTATATTGACTGCTGCACACTTTCTTGCACAGCACAATATCACTTTTATCAAACCCTTACCGAGCTGGTTGCAGGTGATCCAGTGCAGACCATCACCAGTCCGCATATCTGTACAGTCTGATCATGATCTGCACCATATGCTTCTCAGCCAGTTAAATCTTTGGTAGGAATCCCTTTCATGTCTATTATAATGGAATAATATACTTCCTATCTTTACCCAATGACGGGCATGCCCATTTTGCAAAGTTAGTGGTGGGGGTCTGAACCACAATTCACATAAGAATTCAAGACAGACCTAAAAACTAAAGTGCTTTCCTGTTGTCTGCAAACATTAACATCTTAGAAATCTCTGTTTTAAGCACTACTTTGCTCCTCTTTTTATCTGCGCTTAACATTCACCACAATGACTATATTTGCAATTGTAGTAAGCTCATCCTCTGGGGGAAGTAATCTATTGAAATACCAGGCCTCTACAATTTCAAATCATATCCTATCTTGTCATTTGACTCTCATTATTTAGTCATTTGAGAGTTACCACACTTGTTAAAATATGCGCTAGTATTCTGCAAATTGAACTTAAGTACTTCCTGTATAAGATTTTGAATCATTCTCTAACACAAAAGATTCTCCGTTAACTATAGTAAAATATGACGTGCCTTGCTCTGTGACTCAAAAATCAAAGTTCTTAATTTGAAACCCCCCCGCCTTGTGTTTGCATGCTAATTGTCATCAATTTACACCATTTAGAGTCGTTCAGATGGGTCGAATTGTTCAACTTTAGCCTGCCTAATTTGACAAAATAAAATCTTTCTCAATTTCTGAATCCGCACTGGGATTTTTGTTAACGATTTTTGCTATTGTAAAATCTGGTATCATACAGTTAATGAGACAAGTTCAGTTTTGAATCGAAAGTATGACACATCACAAAATGTCTAACATACAGGAATAATGATTCAGTTTTTTGTTTCAAGACAATTTTTGTCATATCGAGAGCTCAGCTCGCCGTACCAATGCTGGTACATGTCCCTATTACAGAATAGCATTAATAACAATTTTCAACAATATCATCTTTCGTCTGCTGGAAATCTGTGATCCTAAGCCAGTCAGAGAAGGATCACAAGGGGTTAATTGCTGATGATGTCATTGCAGACGCTCATTGTATTTATATGAAAAACAGATCCTGTGTCATAGAATCAAACTCAGAGCAGTGTCAACTTTATTTCGGAGACAGATGGGATTGTTGTAAGGGAGAGATAAGTGAGTTGCAGGCAGACGTTAAACTAAAAGGTGAACAAGGACCATAATTTGCATTTTATTCAATTAAGAGTTATCTTATCTGATTTAAATCAATTAAACCCCTTCAGTTATTACTGGGATACATGTATTTGCATTGTAGTAGCTGTGTCAAAAACTCCTACAAACTTTTTTCTGAGTCAAACAAGGACATATTTTGACATTAAATGTCAATCAAGAGTCGTGTACCTTGATTGTTTGATAACCCTGTGAAGACAAATCAAAACCTCTGTTGTTACAGAGATGTGAGCAGGAATGAGCTGCTATGTGAAAGCTCTTACATAAGCAAAATATCTGCCTTTACTCTTCAAATGGTCAAAATTGTTCAAGGCCAAGTATGTCAAAACATCAAATATTTATACATTTCTTTTTTTTTTTATGTATTCAGCAATTAAGGATTAGTGTATCTTGGTAGTTAAGAAAATTATGCACCAACTGAAAATCTCTTAAAAATATGTTTATGCAATACGAAAATAAAAACAGACAAAAATCCTTGAAGTTATGTCTGAGTATGGATTTAACAAGGTGTCGTAATTGAGAAAAGGCGGATCAGTATTGATAGATGAACAGATAGGACCAATGTGAATACTTCAATTCAAATGAACCATGGTATTATGAATAAAAGACAGATCAATGTTTTGTATGGGTGCATAATTCAATATATTGTATGAAATATGGTCCAGTATGTGGTGATATGATCTATTATAGCATACCAGATGTTGTCGGCTATAATAGTACAAACTAATGTGTAACTGTACTTCAATATTATCTTATATCCTCAACTATCAAATTCCGATCTGAAATTAGTCACTTCACAGTGTAGGTGTAAAAATAGCTGATTAGTGCCTTCAACAGAACAGGTGCTATGCATCTCAAACAGGTAACAAATTAAGTTACATATTCCCTGATCAAATGAAAACAGGGCTAATGGTATACATTAAATTGAGTCAGCATGTTAACATAGTTAGTTATCTTTATTTAATTAGGAAACTGTAATTCAAACTAAATCACTAAATAACTAAAATTTTGTTGCTGTGAAGTTGGCTGTAATCCATCTGCAACAATAAATATTTATGCAGTCTCATTTAACCATTACCTGGTTGCGGTTTTAAAACGTGCTACTGATCGAGGGTCATGGGTTTAAGCTCAGCTACAGACAGCACTCTGTGAAAGATTTGGTAGTTTCTGAACGAGGATAGGAGTTCCATCAAATAAAATAAGTACTTGGGGACCTTCCATTAAATAAAATGTTTGCCTGTGAATAACTGAATCACTGTTGAAACATTGCACTAAACCAAGGTAAAAATAAGATGATTTAAAGCATGCTTTTCATCCAAAGTAATATTTACATTCCTGAGAAAATGAGAAATCATTGTCCGTCTCATGAACATGCGGCCTCACACGGCCAAGCTGAAGTCAAACACTGCAGTGTCAATCAGGTTGCAAACTAGCCAGATCAAATGAGAGACTAAACGGCTTTAAATGAACTGGAAACCATGTAGCTGGGAGAAGATATTGTTGATGATTTAACACATGCATATGATCTGTCAATCACTTGTGATAATGACATGTCCATATGTCCAATACAGGCCTAACAGTAACAGTAAAGTAACTATCTCCAACCAAACACCCGATCTGTACAAGGATTTTTCCGCAACTAAGCCACAATTTCGCTAAGGTTGCTTTCTTTTACAACTACATGCAAGTCATATATATATATTCGCTTAGTTTTGCACTGTTTTCTTGAATTCTTCTCATTTCTTCTGCATTAAAATTTACTTTCTATTAAAATTTACTTATTCATGTTAATATTCAAGTCAAGAAGTAACAGTTTATCGCACTTTTGACGTATCAACAGCATAATAACTGCTATGTTATATTTTTCATATTGCACAAGCGTAATAACGCTTCAATGTGACGTCAATTCATGCATCCAGGAAACCACTGACCAAATTGATGCAATACGGTAACCAAAGACCTAAGTTTAAAAGTTCTAATGAATAATTGCATTCTGGCAAATGAATTATCTAAATTATAAAATCTCATTTGACTTAACTGATGTTTTAAACTTATTCAATGATTTATAACAACCTCTCAAAATTAATAACCTCTGTACATGCTTAATTTTCTTACATTACCTAACGAAAATCATGCATTCAAAATTTGTAATTTCAGCAAAAATGTCATAAAGAGGTGCGCAAAATTGATAGAAACCTGTCAAACTGACGTAGTGGAGAAGTTGTCGTTCTACGTCAATGATGTGACATCAAACTGTGACATCAAAATCGAGCCACAGGTATGCACCAGCCTCAGCATTTAATACATCACTGTCACGCTGAATTCATTAACAATGGAATGTTGACAGTATATGTGACAAAAATACTAAATAGTCATAACTGTACTTACATGACTGTACGCAGAACAGTATGAAAAACAATTGCATGCCAGATGCATGTGACATTTATTTTCGTATATAAATAATTAATTGTTTCACTTCCAAGAAAGTTCTAATAATTTAAAGTTTTACATGCCCTTGACCTGGCGTTCTTTGCTTAGGCTAAAACCAAAACAGAAAAGACTTTGCACATCATTGTATACAGAGAGTAATAAAATAGTAATTCTTTGAACAATCAACCTCTGAAACAGTTGCCTCATGTGATGACTTTATATTGTTATAACTATTGATCACATAGACCAAATTTGTGTAAAACAATAAATAACTCTATAGAAGCAAGTTACTTGATAGAAGTAATCTGTATTTGTTTGCGAAATTGTCATATCATGACAACCCCTTCATAGTTTATGGGCGCCCTAAATTACCAGCAACCCAGGTCTCTAAACAATCAGTGACCACAAAACGACCATAATCTAGTGATAACTATATCTAATAAATGGATGTTTATACTCAATTATTTGCACAACTTAATCCAATTTGATAGACCAGACTTTAAAACCCTATCAGTTCTATCACAAGACAAGTTTCTGAGATGTCGTCCCTGATAACTGTGGGAGCCATTCTGTGGTTTGGTGTTTTGTAGGGCTAAACTAAACTCTTAGAAAACAGAATCTAGACACCACTTCTGATACCATCAGAAAATATTGTTACTTGACCTTTAATGAATTATAATGGAGGGAAAATGATATATGTTTTGTTATTATGTTAAAGTTAAGTGATTTGCTAGTATTTGTATTCAATGTAAAAACTTAATTTGACAAGACAATTTATATCTTGTATGTCAATAACAGTCCTAAATGCGTCATAATGTCTCCAAAATGGTCAGACAATTTTCGAGCTGTTGGAAATTGGTTTAGACAGTTTTGAACATTCATTGCCTATAGCCACTGAATGAGCATTAATGTTTTGAACAGGTGCTTGAAAAAGATAAAGGGTAATAGCATTTCAAATATTTTCCTGATTTCTTGGAATGTCGAGATAATGAACATGCTGGAAATAAAACTGTCCTACCAAACGTTTTAAATGCATCAACCACATCAATGAACTTATTGTTCCCCCACAGGCAAATTACCTTTAAATGGTCAGAAAAATTGCTACATAAATGCACTACAGGTATTATTATTTGCATAATTATTCAGTACCTTAACTTAATTTTAAATTTTAATCAGCAATTAAGCTATGATTGAAATCATATAAAAATTGGTAACTGAAATTAATATATATTGTCATCATAAAATTGCGTAGTCCATTAATTTTTCCTTGTATTGTTTTCAAACTGAAAGAAACAGGTTAGAAAACATTGCTTACCATCATTTTAAATCCAATCTTCTATTTAATTTTTTTCAAAATTTTAAAGTTTCCATATGGCCTGAGACATTTTCATTCTCTATCTTCACATGATGTAATCCACTATGAAAACATTTTATACCACAAAAACAATCCATTGTCTGTCCCGACACCTCTGTGTAAACACTGTTAACATCCAAAAACACAGGGTATGTGTTCACAAGATAAAAGAAAACTAAATCCCAATAAAACAGGGTCAACAATCCAGGTGTTATGACAGATATTTAAAAAATCAAAATCTGTTCAAATATAGTATCATCCCAGGTTAGAATCGAGTTTGTTAGCAATGTTTTCGGTGTCAATGACTCAAGCAATAATGCGGCAAGATAAAACCATCTGTATCAGAGAACCTCTTGCTTGATCAGTGCGAACAAATCTTAAAGAGATCAAAATCTCTGTGTTCTAGGTCCACAATCAGTGATTCGCAATAAAAATATCCAATAAATCTGTTTTTTTCTTACAAATTGTTCAGCAATTTACAATACCACTACATCCAATATTTCTCTTTAACTTTTCATCCAAATACAATGAACAACAAAAGTCCAAAAATTCTCAAATTATCGGGTAATTTTAACTCAGTTTAATCCAATAACGTTTCAACACTCTATCCTTGTCAATGTCGCTGAATAACTACGAAGTGACACTCTGTCCAGTTTGACAGAAAAGTGACCACTGGTTATAACAACACTCGTCAATTATCCTACAATAGATTTCTATCCTTTGGCTATGTTTAAACTGATTAAACTATACACTACTACCATTATTTCAAAGTAGAAGCTATCCACGACTACCTCTCTTACCTGCATAAGAACAGTGCAGTAAATGACATTGATCCAGTACAGGTAAATGGTTTTTCCGCTGAGCAAACTAAATGAGTGGCTCTAACAGCTATCAGGTGACTTGTAATTATTATTGCCCTAAAATGTTTGAAGAAAGCTAAAAATATCTAAACAATTAATTTGTTCACTTTATTTTAAGCTGTAGAAATAAAACAATAAAAATAAGTTTCGATGAATAAGGCAGTTTCAAATTGCCGCACTTTTTTAGCCAGTCTCACACCTGTGCGGAATTCCTGCAGTCTGTAAGTCTTGCAAAGTTTCAAACCTACATCCTCCAAAATATTTGCTGTGAAATTCCATAAATTATATGCAAACAAATAGAAACAAGTTGTGTCCAGGCATTGCAGACAAACGTTTTTCCGTTGCGTGATCGTTATTATGTCAATGCATTTACAAATGAACTATTTCCGTTGCATGATATTAAATAATCTGTTTGGGATTATGCATTCATGAAGCGCTACTTTACATATTCATATACACAATGAGACATTTCAGCTCGTATCACTGCTTGAGGAACACGAATAATAGAACACTTATTTATAAAACTGATTTACATCTAGATTCATGTATTTAAAGATAAATGCATACGCATGCATGACAAACACACTCCTTTGAATCATGCAGAAGCTTTTAGATAAAAGTTTATGTTTATTTCACGCCAGACAAATATTCTTTAAAGTTCCATGACAAAAAGAATACAGTAATTCAGTTGTTAAATGAATGTTTCTGATACTCTTTATTTGGAACTGGGCACAAAATTCCTACTAATTTTTTGAAGAGGATGATTTTCTATCTATCCAAGAGAAATCTCTACAAATTTCTACCCAGTAAGGCTCAGTCAGGTTACGCTGTCGACCTGTCCTAAGTGTTCACAATACTTAAATCTAAAAACATTAAAAAAAAGAAAGAAAAGAATAGAAAGCAATCTGTTTTCTAGTTGATGAATATTGTAGTCCGTCTGCTACTGACCATGTCTTTTTACGTGAGAAAGGTGGAAGTTTCTTCAAAACGGTGGATATGAGTTTAGTACTGATTCTTCCCAGGAACTATTGTCCGCCTGTTAAAATGACCAAAAATACGGTTGGAACCGGTGATAAACTTCCACAATAACAACAACAACAATGGTGAAATATCATAGCTACTGGTACTTGTCAATCATCCCCAAAATGATAATTAATGCTTTTAAATGAAAACAACAAAAAGTACTTGAAACCTGACTCAGATTTAGTAAAATTTATGGTAGTTATTTCAAAGATTTTCAGTTCTTTGGATTTTTTCAAAATTCACTGCTCTGAATAATACAACAACACTTAATGCAAATTTTAACCATTATATAATTATCTGGGAAACTGAGTGCACCGAATTGTACACATACTTCTTCTTACCACAACTGTAATATGCAAAAACTAAATCTACACATTTCTGCACATGTTTACTATTACCTTGAAAATCTGCAGACTGCAAGAACAGAAGCAGTTCTTAATTAAAATTTCAGGAAAAAAAAGTTTTGTGCATCAGGAGAGCTGAATATATCTTCAATTAAACAGGTGCAAAACAAAGAAATTTTGGCTGCAGACGGCATTGCAGTAGGAAAAGGTTACAAATCGAGGGTTGACGGCAAAGCTGTCATAATTCCTTCTTTATTTGATACAAGTTACTACAGTTTTGAGGTCAACCCTCTGCTGAGTCTGCGCTTTTGGGTCTTTTAGAATTTACCCACAAGATGTTTGGCATTCTATATAAAATATGCCACTAGTTCACATCTTTAATGATAAAGTGTGCCAGAATTCATCTGTCATTCTATCTCTGAGGATATGGTTTTGTAATGTTTTTCCTAGTGTTTTATCATCTGGTATTTCCATATCTTGGAAGTCTTTGGCAACAGGTTTAAAATTTTGAAATTTCAGACACTGTTTAAAACATATAACTTCAGTATCTACGGCAACAAAAGTTTAGATATAAGACTAACTGGTTTTCTATGCCTGCCTTCTGAGCCCTCATGTGAGAAAAAGCAACGTTTTTCAAACGCTGACCAAAAGAATAGCTACATTTTAACTGTCAGAATTTTATGCAGGCAAACAGTACAGAAAAAGGCGTAAGAGTAAGTAATTCTGTATATTTTATATATTTGCGGTTTTATTTCATCTCATGTCTGTATTAATCATCAAAGGTACTTCAAATGATAAACTATAAGCACATAAAAGTTATTCATGTGTACAAATTCATAAACATTAGTTTTTGAAATTTTTTGACCAATCACAATGCAGTATATGCAGCAATGCTCTGCGATTGGACAAAAAATAATTTCACAAACACAAATTTTAAAAAATCAGCATTGTTCCCTTTTTTACTCCGCATAAAGTGGTCATGCGGCATTCATTGCACCTGACCCATTTATTGTCGTAAATGCATCAAAATGTACACTTACCTATACATAACAGGCATACAAATACTCTTATGCTAAGTCATGGGAAAGTGAACAGCATGTCTGCATCTGCACAATAACGGCCTTAAACTAAAATCTTTGTCTTCGCACAACATGGCTCATTTTTATTCCTTTATAATCTCTAAATCTTTATCAGCTTTCACTATGAAAAGCCAGTTTCATTTATTTTTATTAAGGCAAGTATATCTGAGAATAAAATGTATTTAAAGTTTCTTTGATCTATCCAGATTATTTATTTCTAAAACCAGCCAAAATCAGTGCAGTCTGGCAGTGCTTAAGGTATGCACAGAATGTAAGATCCACTTCATAAAGATTTAGGAAGTGTAATCTGCACTTAATCTGTTAAAAATGCATTAAAATACAGCAATAGAATACAGAAAAACTTTTTATCTTACTCATTTATCAATTGTAGAGACAAAATACTTGGCAATAACAATGCGTGGCTCAATTGTCTACGACTGTTCATTTGTGTAAATACCTCATAAACTGTTATCACAGTCAAATATGAGCATGGACCACCCTCAAACAAGGACAAAAAAAGGAATTTCATTATCAACATTTAGTTGTTTTTTGTTTTTTTTAATCCTGGAATATTAATTAGCAGAAAAAACAGAAGGGTAAAAAAATCAAGTTTATCTTAAGGTATTCCAGGTATATACCTAATGACTGGAAAAAAAGTGTCGGACTTAGTTCGTATTTTTTTTTTCTGACCTGGATTAATTCGCACATGATATTCTTACTTCCTTTGGGATTTTAACACTGTTTTCAACATCATTTCAGTTATTTGCAGGATGGGCTCAGGGTTTCTGGGTCCAGTTTGTGATTCTACAGAGTCACTGTGACATTTTCACTGATGGTTCAGTAATTCTCAAACCAGGAGTCGCGCCAATACAATGTTGCATAGGGTATATTGAACAACACTGGAATCGGTATCATGTATTTCAGTGAAACTTGTTTTCGAAATTCAAAAACGAGTAAACGAGAAGTTTTATGTTTACAAACATTATTTTATTGACATAATTGAATATACTGACCGACAAAAGAAATGCAACTTTACCCTTGAATTTATAAAATCTATTATTACTGTGCACAATAAAAGATGAGAAACAGATAGCGTTTGAATGAATCATTTAATTTTAGTATTGTCCAGACTGACCGGGAATCAAACTCTTCTTCATACACGTTCTTTCATTACAAATACATGAAGATGTATATGCTGATTTTTTTTCTATACATAAAAAGTTACGATTCTTTTGCCTTTGAGTATAGCTTCACAGCAAGAGTACCAATGAAAGTGAGACTCTAAACAGCAACAGAAACACAGATTTTTGACTTGCCCATGACTCGTACTTCAAAGTTATATAGAAAAGAGCACTATAATAACCTTCATAGAGTACGATAAACAAACTATGATAAAATCATACAAGAAATCCTTGAAAAATAGTACTTGCGTCACAACAAAATTGATCAAATCTATCGAGATAGCGTACTTGTGAAAATGTATATAAACGGAAGTAATTCTTGACTTGTTCAACTATATGTGGTTAACTCATAAAGTGGGATTTCATATGCAAATTTAACAGTAAATATGACTTTAATACAAATGCAGCACTTTAATTATATTAAACAAAAAAGGCATGTTTTATGGAATTCTTCAGCTCTATCTTAAAATATCAATTACTGCTTTGTCGTTATAAAACAATAGCAAACATATTTTGGTCTGTTAAATTCATTCTGACCAACTCGGGCATATCTTATTCTGCTACACCCAGATTTGGAACGCGTCAGGTGATCAACACCAAAAACTAACAAGCCCGATAATATATGGCTAGTTTTGTGCTATGTGATATTCAATGAAGTACTGGCTGTTACTTTTCAACAAAGGAATTTTTTTATTTATGATCGATTAATGTACGATTGAATAGTTACTTTTCAATAATCATAAACTGGACATTGACCTGTTTACAATCTTAACCGACATTGTGACATTTTTACGCTGTACGGGAGAAGTCCACTGCCACCCCGCCCTACGTCAGTACTTTAAATATCACAACAATACCTCTCTTTAGAAAAAACAAAATATGTAAAACTAAAATGAAATTAAAACTCTTAAAATCCTATTATGACTACCTACAAGCATTAAAACCACATACACTTTTTCTGTCGACTTCCGAACAATACTTCGCTCAAAATGCAGTGTCCTGATACACTTGTATTTATTGGAGCCAACGTTTCCTTTCAAAAACACGATTGAGTTTTCTAGTACTTTGAATTTTACAGCATTTCAAAAAAGGAAACAAAAACCGCATCCACATTCAACATTTTAAAATGGATGTTTTCTTCCTCCGAATCTGGAGAACATGACTGCCAGCATCTTCTGTTCCTTGTGTATACCACTTCAGTACTGTAAGCAATTCCCTGAGAAGAAGTCAGCGATCTGACCACAAGAGTCAAGTAATTTGTCCCAAATTGATCATGGCAATTAATTTACTGAATTAAGCAAATTGTGAACTTTGATCAGCCCTCAACCAATTAAGCCAAACATCGAGGATGCAAAAATATCAACCTTTAAACCATCTGAGAAAACAGCTTGAGAAAGTTGGATGTTAATATAATTGAAGACTTTTTGGTGAACTGTGAAACAGTATGTAAATTGCGCACTAAAAAGAAAGGTCCACATTTCAATGTGGCCGACAATGCATAATGGATGAAGCCTGTATACACTGTATGCATTATACCTGCATAATACAACTATTTCATTTTTATGCCTAGCTTCATATTACATAAATCAAGTTTCCGATATTATAAAACCAAATCCTGCAGCAGCTTTTATACTAATTTTCATCTTTATTTTCAGACTGTAACATTATCAACAATTTAATAATAAAATTCTGCGCCAGCATCTCAAATTTGAAAACAAAATAAACGGCTATAAAAAGATTTTAACACTAGGAGCGCTGGCAGTAAAAGAAACTCTTTAATGTTAAAATAAACATCAATGGAACACTTAGATATCTTTCCAGTGGGGGAATTCTGCAAGAAAATGCATCCTGCTGCTTTGATAGAGGGGACACTTCAAAGCCATACCTGAGAAAGATGAAACATCAAGACATAAATTAATGATAACAAGATAAGAGGGTCTTCTTTTAGAAGGCTGCAGCC
The DNA here is from genome assembly GCA_022818135.1 of Saxidomus purpurata. Lineage (NCBI taxonomy): Eukaryota > Metazoa > Mollusca > Bivalvia > Venerida > Veneridae > Saxidomus > Saxidomus purpurata. Next base: position 14,006,929 of record JAFMSR010000012.1, read on the forward strand.
ATAGAGATTCTAGGTAAGTATGAATGAGTGTTCAAGAACTGGGTTTTATGTCTCCGAGATCATAGATCATATCAATATTGATATTACTAGAATTTGGCACATTTGCTGATAATAACTGCAGTGATACGTCTGCTTGGGTAAGCTTTTATAACCCAAAGGAAGATCTGTCGAGACTGTTCATGTATGTTTTGACGAGCTAGTTAGACTTGCATGTTATACAAAGATGATCGACGTTTTTACTGTACAGTAAGTTCCGCTATTAAGACCACCTGATGTTAAGACCTTCTGGTATTAAGACCGCCCTCATATTTCGGAACCAAATGACCAATTTTAGAGTAAAGTCTTGATAAAAATTAATGCCACTACAAGCTGGTTCGAAAAGGGGTCTTATTACAGAATTTTTACTGCATTTTTTTCACAGACCTACAGACCATTCTGAAATGGCCAAGTCTCATTCTGCAAGTTAGATGGTGAACTTTACTATTCTGCAAGTTAGATGGTGAACTTCCATATTTTGCAAGTTAGATGGTGAACTTTACTATTATTATTTAAATCATATTTCTTAAGACAATAAGAAACTTGAATCTTTTACAGACAGGAGAAAATGCTTATATTGTTGAGGCAGAGGAGTTGGGCATCAAAGAATTAACTAACCCTGTGTATTCAAAGGGAATGTTAGCCGTTGCCAGCGAAAAAATATTCAGCCGTGCATTATTTAAGCAGCAAAGCTTCATTAAGCACCCCTGAAGATAGCTGGTGCGGGTGGACAAGTAGGGTAGTGGTTAAATTGTGATCTAAACACTCATACCCGGGTTTTTTTAAGCAAACATGGCTGAACAACACTGGCTGAGTCATATTAAAAGTTGGCGTTTGATAACTGGGTCATAATGTTTGACCTCAGATGACTGAGCCGCCCGACAACCATAGTTGTGTAGGTAATGTCGGGGAGTTACCAAAATGTCAAAAAGATCAAAAGATAACACATAAGTACACAAAATTAAAACCAAAATAAACTTTTGAAATTGTAATTTTCAAGTATTTTGAATAAAACTAGACAAAATTAATTGTCATTTTTTTATCCTTATATTAAAGGGCCGCAAAAACTTCTTTTCTCATATCATTTAATACTAAAAGTTTGCAGCGCAGGTATGCTTTACATTTACAGAAACTATAACGCTGACCCGCTGAATCATCTTCATTAACATTAAGTCAGGCAAACTTCGTCTAGACAATATGTAAACCACTGTTACATGCGAAATAAAAACCACAATCTCATGCAATTCAAACATGAAAATGAAGTATACATCTGATATCCCCTTCAAATATCGGTAAAATAACATGGCATGCACGTACTGTAAGCGAAAACCCGTCTAACCAGCCATGTATGACAAGAATGCCGCATCTCCACTGCTTTAATAACCTTTATCTCCTAATTTGGTATTATCACATTTTACACATACCTTCTCTTATAACAAATGCATTTTCAAGTGTCAGTTAATTATACAATTAGATAGTTGTCATATTAAAAGTTTGGACATGGTAGCTGCACATGTCTTGATTGATACGTATCCTACTATCGATTCCATTGGAATAAGTTGGTGACAAGTGAGGCGGTGGTGTAGAGGTTAAGGTGTCTACTACTAATCCTGATGGTTGTGGGTTCGAGCCCCACTGGGGTCACAACCGTACCTGTTCATATGACACCAGTACTAGTGTTTCCCAGAAGTGGATTTGAGAGTGACTCAATAAGCTACAAGCTTTCTTCACAATCGAGCTAAAATAAATTAGTATACACTATAAACTAAGTCTTGCATTAAACACAACTGGTAATGAAGCAGCCCTTGTGGTAGTAAAAAGAAAACATGATCTCGAGCCAAACGATTGCAATACACTCCGCCAAGTTGCAAACACAAAGGACAGGTTCTCATACTAAATTTCAAACAATCTATACAATAATAAAACACCTCGATTAACAATTAAATGTCAGATATATTGTTTAGATATCAAAGCATTTATCTATCGAAATTGCCAAAGAATACGATCAATTTACATTTAATACATAGCTGTCATCAAAACACCACTAAATACAATCCAGTCTGACACTGTACTGGCAATATTACATAAACTTGGGTAAAGTCAACAATGATACCAGACTAAGGTTAAATACAAGATATAATGGCGGGTCTGGTGGGGTAAACATACCAATATACCCTCACAATGCATTTATACATAGCCAATAAACTGTCATTTCCTTCCATTAATATTTTAACAAGCTATATACCTACATCATGGAGCAAAATTAGAAAACTAGCCACAGACACAACGCGGCAAAGGATCTTCAAAGCGTTCAGTTCTGTTGTAAACACATCTCGGTCATTGAAACAACACAGGGCTAGAAAAACTCTGATCTTAACAACAACTCAACAACTTGTCTTTAAAGTTAATACTGAAGTATGCTGTAAATATCATATGACAATTAAATAAAATTGTGGTTTAACTGTAATCAGATGGTGCCTAGATCTGGGTCTTTCAATTACATATTATGATTTCCATCCACCATTTACATTAACACCGTTTTCCCATATCATTCTTTTTTGTGCTATATTTTCTTTCCTTTTTAAAGATGGCAAGGTCACTGGCTTAGATCTCTTAAAAGATGATGGCATGCCAAAACATGTTTACAGTGCCCCCTTCTGTCTTTATTCCAACAAAGTTTACAGAGTAAATATTGACAAATATAACACAGATAAGCAAACATTTGAGTTCAGCATAAACACCCTTCAACAGACAAAAATTTATTATCATATTTATTTAAGTGGTTTACCATATTTGACAATAATCCACATATTGTACGATCATGTCACGAAATTTGAAAGACAGGGAGGAAACAGATGTGCTGCAAAATATCCTGTATCGAACCCGGATGGTGACATAAATGAGTACATACTTTTGCCGAATTTAGATTTATAATTAAGGACCTGAGCCCAAACACATCCTTAATAAGAACAATGAAAGCAATGTTTATCACTGAGTTTGTAAAGTTCGTATATCATGTATATTCTAGTAATTGGTATAAGATTTATGACTAATATCCTAGCATTTTCATATACCAAATAAGTCTATACTAACGGTTTCTTTATTCCTTTTTTTTTTTAATAAAATACTCCTCCAGCTCATATATACATGTATATATATACATATAACATATGAAATAGCAGACGATAATAATGTCGACGATCAAAATGTACTTTTAAAATTTCATTATGCTATGTTCCTGCCTATCTTTCACACTATATGTTAATCAAACAACGGGGAAAAATAATGAAGACGATGTGGTAATAATGGGCAACCCAAATGCATTAATGTCCTTATGGCTCTCTGAACTGAACAAGCCTGTCATATGATGAGTTCTGCAGTGTGAAAAAAACAGACCAAAATGTATTCTGATCAGACAGATTCATCCTCAGATGAATCCAGACTTTGCAGGAATTAACCGTGGTCCGAATTAACCGTGGTAGGAATAAACCGTGGGTTCTGACAAATGAATCAGATAGTTTGATAAGGAGTTGTCATCTCAGATAACCTTCAATTCAAAGCCCTTTCAATAAATTACAGGTCTGATTGATCTCTCTGTTTAAAATAACTACAAATATGGAGACACAAGTGCCTGCTATGAGAGATGAGAGCACGGAGAATGTATGCATTGGTTATAAATATCCGACTTTCATACAACACATGCTGAATGTGCAAACACACACTGTCTGCTGTATTTGACAAGTCTGCATTAGTGTCTAATATTTCGTTTAATATTTCAACTAATGATTCGATTCTAACTGAAAATCTCCAGCTAACATGAGCAGTACAAACACATGAGATCCTCACTGCATTGAGGTGTCATACAGTGCTCATATTTTCGTATTTAATTAAAAAACAACTTTCAATTACAGTGGGAATACAAATCATCATAAAATGAGCATAAACATGTCAGCGCCCCAAGCAGGAGGTCCCTTTTCGATACAGACCTGAAGTAGTATATGGTATTGTGCTCCGAATTTGAAATATCAGCTCCCGAGTCAAAGTTTAAGCATGACCAAGAATGGTGCACCATGGGAAGGCGATCTTCAAATCGCTAAACCCATACAGAGTCAAGGACCGAAAAATATACGAGTGCCCGATAATTCTTTGCCAAAATTACACTTTCATTAACTATAAGTGGGAAAAGTAACCACCAGGTTCGGGTTCAAGTGCCTCATTTTGGTGTGAAATTCTTCCCTTTGAACAAAAATGAACTGAAAGTGATAAAAAAATGCAGTGTCATTATGTCTGCCCAGGCTCATTTCATGACCGTAGACCTCTTACAAATATATGTACTTGAGGGCACTCTACTTTTAACTTGGTAATTATGGGTCAAACATGAACACTAAAATAGCAAATTGTAACTACTCTAACGTTTCATCAATTGGACCTACAGATACAGTTTTAAAGCACTAATTCTGAACGATGAAACTTCAATTTCATGTTTAACTATCTGTTGTTGCGAAAAAACGAGCACTCCGTTACGATATAACCAGGTGAAATAACATGTTATTATGTTTGTTTATTGCGCATACATCTGTTATAAACTGAGCAAAGAATGGACCCAGACATACTTTTTCTGATCAATTTAAAAGCATTTCAAAAAACATAAATATGGCTCCTGAAAAATTAGCTGCTTCATTAAACCTTATTGAAGTATGTAATATACAAGAGCTGCAAGTGGAACCTTCAAATATTATTTTAAGCCCATCAAAGATTTCAACTCAAGTTCTCGGCACTTCTGTTTGCATCAGTAAAATCCAGAAGATAATATATCTCAACTCATAGCACCTGTCTTAATCAAGTTTCTCAAAAAGTTCTAACCTTTAAACATGTTTATTTAATTTAAGACAAAATTGATAAAATTATCAGCAGATTTTAAATCCCTTTAATTAAGTTGATAAGCATACTGAGATATGATTACTAGACATTTTACCTCGTTAGTATGGCACAATATCCGCCTCTTCTTCAAGAAGAGAGCTAATCTGGATCAAATGGACCAGCCCTGACGGCATGCTAAAATCATACTTGATACATAAACCCTATTCCATGCAGGACAGGCAAGCAGTTTTGAATAAGTTAACGAAAAGAGCCCACCGTTCCTTTTTTCAGGGTTTACAAGAAGAGAATACCTTAACATTGAGAAGAATGGGGTACCCCTTATCTAACAAGAGCTGTCACATGACAGCACGCTCGACTATTCGAAAGGTTGTTGGTAAAATGGGTTTTTTGTCAAAGAACAGGAGTATTGTGTAATTGTCTGTAAGAATTAAGGTCAAAGATATGAAACTTGTTCAAAGACCTTTGTAAATGTACATTACATTCAAAGCCTTACTCTGGATTCTGTAAGCCAAGTGGAGGGAGGAGGGGATAATTTCAAAGAAATACATAACCTTGTAAATTTGATCATGAATAACTCTGTAACTTTTCAAAATTGAAATGTATAGAATTAAAAAAGCATGACCGCTGCATGCTGCATAATTATTCTATGACATTTCAAAAGAAAGCCATTTCGAGTATTTCCATGTTAGTCTGGTAAAAACTGTGACAAAATTCTAAGTTAAAAGGGGCATAAATGTCAAAAATCAAAAACATTGGTGAAGATGTTGACAGTAAACATACATTTTAAGTCCATAAAAAAAAATTAAAGTTAAAAAGGGGCATAAATCTGTCAAAAATCAAAACAGAGTTATGGGGATTGTTTCCTCAGATGTAGATGTTGATGGTAGACACATACTTTGAGTTTCAAGTCAATACCTTTGATAGTATTCAAAACATTTGACTTTATAAAATCTTTTACCAAATATTCTAAGTTAAAAAGGGGCATAAATCTGTCAAAAATCAAAACAGAGTTATGGGGATTGTTTCCTCAGGTGTAGATGTTGATTGTAGACACATACTTTGAGTTTCAAGTCAATACCTTTGATAGTATTCAAGATATTTGAATTTATAAAAATCTTTAACAAAAAATTCTAAGTTAAAAAGGGGCATAAATCTGTCAAAAATCAAAACAGAGTTATGGGGATTGTTTCCTCAGGTGTAGATGTTGATGGTAAACAAACAGTTTGAGTTTCAAGTCAATACCTTTGATAGTATTCAGGATATTTGACTTTATTAAAAACTTTAACCAAAAATTCTAAGTTAAAAAGGGGCATAAATCTGTCAAAAATCAAAACAGAGTTATGAGGATTGTTTCCTCAGGTGTAGATGTTGATGGTAAAGACATATTTTGAGTTTCAAGTCAATACCTTTGATAATATGCAAGATATTTGAATTTATAAAAAACTTTAACCAAAAATTCTAAGTTAAAAAGGGGCATAAATCTGTCAAAAATCAAAACAGAGTTATGGGGATTGTTTCCTCAGGTGTAGATGTTGATGGTAAAGATATAGTTTGAGTTTCAAGTCAATACCTTTGATAGTATTCAAGATATTTGACTTCATTAAAAACTTTAACCAACGCAGACGCCGACGCCGACGCCGGGGCGAGTGCAATAGTCTCCTTATTCTTCGAATAGTCGAGCTAAAAACCCCTCAATCCCTGCTCTGAGTGCATATGGTAGCAATGCAGGTTATGATCCCCTCTGAGTATGGAGTATCTCTTCCATATTGGGAAACAGTAAACCCTGCTGTTATTATGTGTGTACTTCATGTATATCAATGTTAAATCAGATATGTTATCATTCAACAGCATGATTATCATTTATCATAACCCTAGGAGGTACAGCCTGGCCTTTGTCAAAGATGAAAAAAACTCCTATCTCAATAACAACATCTATGAAAGATAGGTGATAACTGCATTAATTGGTGACACTTGACTTCACACTCTGGTTGATCATATCTATCTTCAATATGCATTTTGTTGTAATAGTATGGTAATATGACTAAAGTAGTAAAAATTTGGGTAAAAATATGACAGGAAATCTTGATAAATGGGAGTGAGAGACACTGACATTTTTTCGTACCAGATTTGGAAATACACTTATTTTTATAGTTATTTTTCGATGGTGCAAAACAATTTCCAACCTGTGCAAAATGCATCAAAAAATCCCCCCCAAAAATAACAATACCAGTAAATCCTTAATCTGTCTTTAAGGAGTTATTAGCAGCCTAAATTAGTTTTGTTATTAAAATTACTCTGGAAACATACAGCCATAGTATATGGAATTAATATTTTTAATAATTCTGAAACATTAATTTTCATCTTCAACACAGCAGGATTTTCTTTCCAAGATAATTTCCCGTGATGTCTGGGTAGTAATTTATTAAAAAAAAATTATTCAAAATTTAACATGTAAAAGGTGTGTTTAGTAACATATTAACTCTCTGAATCATCGTGACCTTAATCCAAACAGTTCCTGTTATCTCCTGGGTAATTAATGCCAGGATATTAGAAAAAGAAAGCTAATATCCGTAACCGAATGGAGTACAGGAAAGCTTGAACGTTACATAATCTCCGTCCAGTAAAAAGGGAACTTGCATGCTAACTGGGAATTTTCATGCAATATCATATCAGATTGTCTTCCTTCCCCAAATAAATAAAAAGTCAGCAAAATAACTTCAGAAAGTTAAAGGGGTTTTCCCCGCTGACAGGTGTGAAATATTTTGACAAGAAACAATCCATCCCCAGGGCCCTATCATATTTTTTTTTCTTTTTATTAATTTCATTGTACATAAGTGTTTCAGTCCCAAACTGACCCTTTACTAAGGTTTAAATACAGCAGCTGGGCTATTAAATTATTTTGTTTTGAATTATCATGCGGAATATATATACTGCTATTTTTATCATTCTTAACTGTCCAATGAAGTCAAACTAAATGTTGTAACTTACCTGTTCAATTACCATGTCTGCAGCTAGGTTTCAAAATAAATTCCACCTTAAAAAATCCACACAGAGAACCATAATAATCAGGTCGTTTTATCCACTGTAAATCCACTAAAATAGAATGTCTGCTATCTTATAACACTGTCTATGTTGTGTCCCTATATTTATCTAGGACAGCCGAAATCCAATCATCTGTCTGTATTTATCACTGTTAGCTTTATCTGTACTGTTACCTGAAAGTTTACATAAAACTTCTGCCCTATAATAATTCTACACACATTTTAAATCTACAGTTTGAAATTCAAATATTGAAATGTCAACTAGAGTTGGAAAAGATTCAAATTTTCAAATATTAAAGTTGGAAAGCATTGTGTTTACCTCTGTATGACACAGCCGATCGCATTTAGTTTGGTAATAACATACATGAGTAAATATACAATCATACAGTGTACCAGCCCACCTACAAACTATAAATAAATCTAAGTGTTTCTCCACAGTAATGTTTTATTTACAAAAACTATAAATTCCTAAACCATTTACCTCCCCTCTTGGCATGATCTGCGATAATAATTCAAAAATAAAAGTTTTAATACTTCGAAGAGTGGAAAATTTTAAACAGGGTATAAAAATAGCGTTGGATAAAAACAGGTTTAATCAAACTGTTTACTACCATTTATTGGGAACAGGGAAACCAAATATATTTACTGTACATCATTGGGGAAAGTGATTACTTACTTTATTTCTCAGACACAATAAATTCTCGAGAAGCACAGTTTTCACACTCATATTGGGGTGAATCACAGATGGAATTAATAAGCCTAAATACAATAAACAATCCTGTATATTAGGCTAAAAATATGAAAAATATTCCCATAAATCAAATAGGTTGTCTTTTACAAACAGTAGTAACAGCCTCAAACTTGGTACTTGCAAAAAAATGAAATAAACCAGTGATTAAATTGGAATTTAACAATGATCAAAGGCAAATATACAGTTTAATGGCAGTCAGATTTCAGATTCAGTAGCCTTATTAAGCAAATGAGCTACATAATTTGCTACCACAGAACCAGTCGTTCAATGCCAAATTTCAAGTGTAAAAATAAGTTACACTATGCACTATGCAAAGATTGAAAAAAACCAATCTGATTCTGTAAGAAATCATACTTTGCAATCCTCTCAATACTAATACTACTTTTAATACTTCTGCAACTTCAAATTCTACAAAATTTCAAGTACTCTTTGTTTTTATCACCATCTGTATCTATCTCAACACTTGTCTATAACATTGATCATCATTGTATCCTTTAACATCGGTAAGGTAGCGTAACTTACATTTTCTTCCCTACATTTTATCATTTAGTTAAAACTTATTTATTTTGCATCAGTTGCTGACTCAAGCTGTATCAGTTCACATTAACAACTCTCAAAGATTGCTTCCTGGGGTTCTGACCAGTACTGATTGTGCCAAGAGGAGGTATGGGTCAAATTCCGCAGACGGGTTTCAAACCAAGGGGCAGCTGGCTTAGGAATCCAACACTGTACCCTTACACCATGGTATCTACTATTACGTAAAAGTGTAAGTGCAGTTCACTGAACGTTGTTCATGTAATACGATCTTACTTGCATTCAAGATCAAATTTATGTTCCCTCAAATAGTCACAATTTCTACGCTTCAGCTGAAGTGACAATCTGAAATACAGAAAAACAAACAACATTAAAAACATATAAAACTGAAAATTACAGAGTTTTGAAAAGTTACAACTTTTTAGAAAGAAACCAAGAAAAATATGACAGAAGTTTTTATATACTGAGGTAAGGCACCATTTTCCTTAGTGGATGGGGTGCACGCTTATTCGTTTACATTTTTTTCTATTAATAACAAACTTTATTCTCTTGATTGGGATGCCATAACATCATACTAACATATATACACTAGTAGTTCATGATAAGAAAAATAGAAATTAGTGAATTATTTATGATAAAAAACAGATGCAATTAGAAATATTTGAAATAATGCATTCCAGAACTACTGATATTATTAATTTATTTACCTATAAAAGACATTATCGCACTTACCAATCACCATACATTTTCATCCATAATTCATACATTCACACAAACAAAACCATAAAATAAATGATTATGGTTTAAGTATGATCAACAAATATACACTGACAATTAACAAATACACAATGACGTAGGACAACATAGTTGAACACTATCAGTTGTAACGTACATGATCGGAAATATGACCACAGGCTATTATAGTACATCGAAAACTTGATATAATTTAAAACTAATGACACCTTTTAAATGATCGAAAACAAAAAAACAGCTACAGGCAAGGTTATCAATTTAACGGTCGTATTTCATATCGTGTGCGTAGCTGATCAGTTAATTATAACTGCATTATGGGCACATAACATTATATTATTTATAAATTTACAGAACTGTCAAATTATGAAATCTGGTGCAATCTATCCGGGGGAGTCCATAGATATAGATCACTGTGACATACATACAAATTGATCACATCTCGATAGCTATTTGATCTAGATTTGTTAAACAAACAAAACGATATGTGATTTTGAAGACAATATTGTAAGTGGTCCATCAATACCGAGGTCTCTGATGATCAATCAGTCTACAGTGGAACAGATAAATGGGTACCTGTCAACCATCCGAGTGTACAACCGAAACCTGAGTCCCCTGTCTAATATATCAACCAATATTAGTATTAGAAAAAAAACTTATTTAAAACAGCTTAAAGCTTTTGCCAAGGTCGTATAAGATACTTATTCTATTTACATTTTGTGTGCTTATTTTCATCCCCGCCACTTCAAAGAAGATCTTACCTTGCCATTAATTCCCGTTCCCATACAGCTTTACCACGAAAACAGTTCTAATTGACTTAAAATTCTAACCTTACACACAAAGACTAGGTGAAAACATCAAACATTACTCTTAATAATCGCTGTTATTATCACCCTGCATTTCCTGTAAAACCTACATGAAATCATAGTCATAACAAGAAAGTTCGACCCGGATTAAGCCAGGGATTAAGCTATTAAAATTCTATTAATCGTAAGTTGTCAAACTAATCAAACAGTTTATGGATTCCAAACATCTGCATAACGGCAATTTTGTCAAATTTACTTTAATCCCCTTCTAAATGTCTCTGATGTAATGATTAACTATATATATAATCCCCTGGATTATCTACTAGTCTGACGTTTCTATACGGATGCACGCAGCAAGGGGTCCTGGGGATCATAGTGATTGAGCGAGGAGCCGACCTTTCTTAACTTATCCCATCACAAAAATAGAAGTCATAGTTAACTTAAACCCATATAAGAATGTTCAGTAGCATGGCTTTTTAAAAACTCCCTTAGACCCTTTGATATCTTTGAGTAAAATTAAGAGTCAATACCAAAAGGTAACTTTACAGAGAAGGACTATTATTCAGCAAAACTTGAGCAGAAAAAATCAGTATTTGGCGCGGCTGCATTTCTCAGGATTTTACAATTAAAGCTATTGAAATATTTCATGACAAACAATCATTTGAACAATGAAATAGCCACCCAAAGTCTCAGACTTGTGGAAAAGTGCCAGTTTTAAACACAGTGGGTCAAGAGTTCAATCCAAACTTCTTTTTAACTAAAGATTAAAACAAGAGATTTCACTGTAAATGACATAATGCTCCTGCAGGGGTATGGCTTGACAGCAGCAGACATATACTAACATAAATACTATGATTTCACACCAACTGTTGTTTTCATAAGGTAGACATAAAGCGTGAGACACAATTACAAACTTGACCTTCTGGCTACGGAGCTGGGTCTTGCGTGAAACACATCTTTTTGATACACACCCTTCATTTGAAAGAGCCGTGGTATAGGGTAATACATTGGACTCCTAACCTAACCCAAAGGTCAAGGGTTCAAATCCCTGCTGAAGCACTTAACTGCAAATTCCACAATCCCTTTTTTGGTGCCAGCACTGGTCAGAACTCCAGGCAGCAGTTATCAAGAGTAATTATGAAATTACAAGAACTTGTTCTACAATAAATGTAAAATAAGTAAGTTTCACTTAAATTAAACTAACAAAATGGCCTACATTTTTGTTACAAACTCTGTTCAAGTGCTCTGTACAAGAAATATCACTATATAACATTATGTTATACATTGTTTAAGCCACAAGTAAGACCTTGACCTTGGAGGCAACAGTATTGGTGTTGTACCACAACCTTGTGTTATACAGTTACAGACAACAATTTTGTTAATTCTTTATAAAATTAGTCTAATATTGCAAAACAGAAGTCCAGATGACATGTAAAAATGAGAATACATAGATCACTGCATTCCCATCAAGAAGACCATAACAATGATACAGGTAGCTCAAAAAGTACCAAAAGGGAAGATTACTAGGCCTCTTGCCTCCAAGAAAGTACCTGCAACTTTATAAGTTACTAAAGAGCTTATTGCAGATTGTTATCTGCCAAAAAAAAGCCACATTAAAGAAAATATATCCTAAGCTCTTGATACACACTTGATTAACTGGATAAAACAGTCTGACCTTTTTGATGAAAGAAAACTACAGTGACCACATACCCACACATAAACTGTGAAAACTGACAATTATGGCAAAATCCTGGCACTTACGCACACATAAATCCGCAATTATCAGGTTAAATATTATTTATTAGCCTTACCTTCGATGACTACATTTTTATCTATCATGGTTTATAACAACAAAATAAAAAGTGACCTACTCATTTGCATTCCAAGTGATCGTAAAGGTGTGACATTTGCGTTGGTGTAATGTAAAATAATACAACAGTATTAAACTATACCTGTATTATTAGGGCTCTTATGTAAACACTTTTTTTTTGTAGATTATTTTCGCAATCAAGGTCTAATTGGTTAGACATGGTTAACCGACAATGAAGGTCAGGGAGTTGAATCCTCTCTGGCGTCAACTTTTCGCAGCGAAGGGTCTGTTCCGTGCAAGCCCCTGAAATATGGATAAAAGAAAAACTTATATTTAAAAGGCCATAATACACTGTTGCATACAGAAATAATTCATACATCTAATTATCAAATCTTGCCTGGATATGGACTTTAAGTCCAACAGGAGCACACATTTTTCCAATGAGGAACTTTAATGAAATTATCTTCTTTTTTTTAATATCCTTCATATATTTTCTGGACCATATCCCCTCACTTCTGTACCCCTACTTTTACACTTATTAAAAGTTTAGTTTAAACTTGCTTATTTAGCATTGATTGACGTATGCCCTTACCCTGCAGCAAAATTAATGATCTGGGGCCTTTTTGACCAGTGTAGATCATGATCAGCCTGCACATCCATACAGTCTAATCATGATCTCCACTGTTCCCTATTCAGTCAGCAAATTTAAGTGACCATCCCTTTGAACAAATAATGGTATTGCCTAAACTTAAAGACGGACAAGTCCATTTTAGTAAATTAGAGGGTAAGGAAGTTCTAAAACAACTTACTAGACTGGCATTCAGTCCTTACATTTACTATTTCTTACTCAATTAACTCCCTTTGCTGCCAAAAATGATCAAGCCCTGTAAGAATAAACAAGGCTTGGAGTTTAATAAAATAGATTATCATCTAGCCTGGTGGTGAGGCTAGCAACTTACATAAACTATACATTCAATGTCTTTTTCCTGGAGCTCCAACCAGTGCTTCCACAGAATAAATGTGGAGGAAGCAGGTAGATTCCCCTGACAACCTCTGGGTTAGAAGTCTACAAAACAATAAGTCAAAGAAACTAATTGTGACACTTCGGCCAAGAAGTCTTTTTTATAGGTCTACACAAAATAGTACCTAGAAACTTTTATCTATCTAGTTTAATATAATAATAATTATGAAGTCACTCACATAATCCTAATCTCAAATCATTAATGCATGGTCATCATTATGTTCACAATGTCATCTCTTATTTTCTTTGAAATTGAGATAACAAACAAGGCAGATAATTATGTTGTGTACTTATACCTTGGTTTATCTTTGCTTTAATACTAATGATTTAATGTTAAACACCTCTTTAAGTGACCAATTACTTTGTACAAGATGACCATTTAAAAAGTTCAGTCTCGTGTAAGTAAATGTAAGTGGCAGGTTTACGTCAATGATGGACCTTGGTCAACAAATCAATGACTAAACTTTCTAATCTGAACAAATTGATAAAGAATGATTGTAAATACCACATAATAAGAAACAAATACAAGGTGTGGTTAAACTCAAAGTACTATTCAATGTCTATGATAATCATCTAGCCAAATCATTGGTTTAATTTTTACGAATTTAAAAGATCTGCTTTACCACAAGTAGACCTACAAGATCTGACAACTGTGCAAACAGACATTTTACCACCCATATTTGTTTATGTACAAACCTAAAAGACAGTACAGTCCACTTAGGGTAATATGACAGTCTCACAGTGGAAGAGTCCAATTCTATTGTGTAAGTTCATTGGTTAATGTAAGAATTCAATCTTTTCTTGAACGCTGCGC
>JAFMSR010000012.1:14021872-14040769 GCA_022818135.1 Saxidomus purpurata
TCACTTCTTTCAAATATTGTGTTCCATTGTAAAATTCAATGGCTTTACATTTATTACAGAAACTATAAATGTAAAATGTGTTATACTGTAGTGTTATATTATTGGATGGAAATAGTTAGCATTTGCGAGACTAGGGGGAGACAGAACTTTATAGTATCATGAATAACCTACGACGTTCAAAGGCTTTGTATGCAGATACGGATAATTATTTAGTACATTTTAATACCTGATGAAACCAAGTCAATTTGGACGGTTCCGATAATACGGTTTTATGTAACTCAGGCTTTTTAATATCTGTATACAATGGACATCAAATATTAAATAATAAAGTGATATTCGTCTTCTAGTGTTGTTTTTTCCAGAAAAATGTATTATTTTAAACAGAGAATGTTAACTATGGGGCACTTTACATAAAACCTAATACATATAATTAATACAAGCATCAGAAATGCTTGTCTTTCCACAAATTACAAGTAGGAATTATATAGGGAGCTTTAACAAGCATACTTTTTTTAACTGATATAGTTAATATCAATGTAATGAATAAGTGCGCCATGGGATGTAATACAGATTCAAAACGATGAAGTGAAACAAACTATTATTCCTTCCACATAAAAAGTTACCGCTAGGAATACATAAATTTGGCCTTAAATGAAAGGCCATTATTCCCGGACCTATTTTTAATCATCATTCATTATTTACTATGATACAATCGTATATCTTTGGTCACAGTAGATCACGTTTTGTGATGTCGATGTAACAGTAAATTTATGTGTTTTCTTTACGTTAAATGTCACCGAAAACCAGCAATAACGTAAAACTGTATTAAAAATACACAACATTGCATTTATAGTATTTTTGTTTTATTGCTTAATCGAGTTTTTTTTTAAATGTGATTGTCATTTAATATAGATCTATTTTATTCTAACTTCCTTATGACGTTTGAACTCTATTTTACGTATTTGAAGTATTTCAAAGTAACACATGTTGAAGAAGAATTGACACCATCTTAACAATGGAAGCGAAAACAAAAGTATTTGGCAAAGAATTTCAGAGTGTTCGAAAAAAAAGAGGTAAAAAGGCATACATTTTCAGAAGAAAAAAACCGCAGGGTAATTGACATACATGTATAATACGTTTAGCTTTTCAAAAAAGCTAATGTGCGGCCCGTTTTCATTATAATTATAGACGGATTTAAGTCACTTTAAGCTTTACTAATACTAATTTAGTTTTATGCATGTATAAGAAGGCTGTTATATGTGAATATTGTATGCTAAGGTCAAGACCTTGAAACAGAAATAAACAAAGCAATACGCACAACAGCAATGCAATATGTATAAAAGATTTTGGTTACCTTGAACGGCTCCAACTGTAAAAGCAGCGTGTCTGATAATTGGCGGATGATTTCCTATGGTTTCCCTTCGGGAATGTACGTAAATTATATATATAATTTTAAGAAATCTTTATGAAACATACTAGCGGAAAAAAATATATGGGTATAATATGCTGTACACGAGCCAAGGGCCTAAGACGCAGCAGACCATTCATGAAAAGTATACTCAACCCTGAATGGGTCTCGTGCCTTATCTATGCACCTAATCCCATCACATGTACATGGGTTTTAAATTTGCAAATACACAAGCGAGAAGTTCACTAGTTCACCGATGTTACAATGCTATAACTAGAGATATATAACAAATCGCAAAAAAGAATTGATCAGGGTTTTATTGACCTTATTTAACACCAGCAGTTGTATGGTCATTGCATCAGCAGGTTTGATATAGAGTTTTAGAGAAACAAAGTCATCTAATCAATACCGTGTAATTTCAACCATTAAGAGCATGCTTGGCAACGCGCCTCATTGATCGACACGTGGGCCTAAACCTGGGGAATACCATTCCAGATTTGACAAGCGCAGACGGTCAGGTAACGTCAACGGCTGATTTTGGGACAACGACGCTGCATTTTGTTCCACACGTGTTATGGCGACTATCCGGTGAATTGCAGGCCAGGGCAGCACTTTCACATTGTTCTGGATCAAGAATCGTATGACCCGGACGTACGGGCTAGCGTATATATCTTGTTGCACTGGGTTATCTTGTCAAATGTAAGGAGAGGCCGTATAAATCGTCAGGTATCTAATGCCTGTACGTGTGCCGTCCAAACCACAAGAGCGTTTGCCAGGGATGAATACCACACCACGACAATACCTCCGCTGAATCACATGTCAAAAGTTCACCAACACATAACTCAGAACGACCGTCGCCCTGTGAAATAAATCCGGGACTATTCCGTGATAAGACACATGCCTACTTGTTGCGTAAGTGTTGTGTCGTCTAACCAGCGCAAAACGTGCTACAGATGACGTTGCTGGAGAACAGGACCTATGCTGGATCGTGGACGTAGCCCGTCAAGCAATCGATTACGTACCGTTCGGGGACTAATTCTTCTAAGGTGGATACTGCTACCGTCAAAGTAGCAGTTCTGAGTCGTTCACGGAGATGAACGACCGATGTACGTATTGGCGATTAAACGTTAGCGTGGACGTCCTGACCGGGCGGTCTCTGGTGGTCCCAAACTGGTACCGTCAAACAAGTAAGATTTCGAGTGCACACCAAATTGTCGGCAACGCAGTATGACGTACACCGGCTTCAACATGCCTAGGCGCGGCATCTGTCAGTTTCATTTAACTTGATGGCGTATCAAAGACGTTTTTTTCAAAATTATGCTGGTTTTGTGTCTTACATGTATCAACACTATGCCCTTTTACACAGGTTTAGGCGACAAACGTTTGATTGCACTGCTGGCCCGAAAAAACGTGAAACTCCAAGATTCCATACAGACAAACTACCCGTGCAATATCACTGACCAGGTAAATGCTTGAGGGTTACACAACTTACCTGTGTAACAAATTTCCAACGAAATAACATGAATTTGAAAATCAAAGTACAAACTTATATGGGCCTAAATATCCGTACGTTTCCATGATATGCATATAATCTATCTTGTAATCAGCTAAAGTTTTAGTATTTTTACTTTATAAATAAATTGTATAATTGTTACCATAAATACCTTAATCTGCAAGTCGTTTGCAGTGTATGTACCGTTTTAATTTGTGATTTGTTCTTTTCGTATGCGATTCATACATGTTGATTTGGACTTCTTGCACTTTCCCATAGCGCATGTTTACAGTTGTTATCAGCACATAACACAGTTAAATTGGCTTGAAATGTGTTTGAAATGTGGTACGCTTACTTAGGCCTAGGGGACTTTTCAGTCCCAAAGGCAAAAACAGCTCAGAGCCTGCAAAAGCGACTGCTATTTCCTGATGTTGGTATGCAGATTATATATTGTACACTGATAGGAATTGTCGGTGTATTTAAGGCTCTCCTTATAAAACCTTTTGCACTTTCAAGGTAAGGATTAAACATTGCCGGCTTTGTCAGACAGGAAAATGAAATTTAAGTTGAGGGAAATGAATTATAAGACAACGCACAACTGTATTCAAATAGATAAACATATTTATTCAGCAGAAAATGTAAAATATCACAATTCAAAAATGCATTTCAATAGCAGTATGTAGAATGTATGATAACAATATTTTAATAAATAGTAAGGACGGCATTTAGTTTTTCTATCACAGAAGAAAAAAGTTATAGTTCATGATAAATGACGTTATGTTTTTTATCATAAAGGTCCACACAACAGTTGCAACATAATATGCATTTTAATAAAAAAACAAATCAATAAAGTTTTTAGTTACATCTATCTATGTTATATTGGCAGCTCTCTGTAATCTATAATTATCCTGTATATTTTCATAAACAGTATGCAGTAAACTACGTACATAACTCACTCCTTGGGTCCATTTAAATGTGTCTCTAATATCCAAAGTAAATTATATCCATATAGCCTTTTCCTATTTTATAAAGCAAAAAAAAAATTGGACCCGAATTTTTTTTTCTTATATTCGGAATTTTGCTATATTCAGAGTCGTTATATACGGAGTATTACTGTATTGGTTATTCTTGTTTAGTGAAGTGTAAAACTTTGTTAGATAAAGTCTATGTGAGCTTCAGGGTTATACAAGTTATTAACGTGTAAAAGAACTGGGTCTGAAACCAAACATTTATCATATATCACTTATATCATTAGAAAATGAGAAGGCTAAATTACCAAAGTGACATAAAATATTTTGATATCAAACGCGTAATTGCACAATGAATTGAAAAAGCAAGATCTACATATTAACTCTACACTTTCTTATACTCGGTTTATTTCAAAATCCAAAAGCAATAGATAACCAAAAAAACAGTAACCTTAGATCCCTAGATTTGACTAAGACCTTTAATTTATCGAGCTAGCCAAACCATTTGCTCTGTATATCGTCCCGTTATGGTGAACATTTATGGAAATTCAAAATGTATCAAAAAGCATAATAGATACAGATATATATTTTAAATTACACTGGCAGACAAACAAAGCAGTGCACATACATATGAACATTTACGTCAAAAACAAAACGACTTTCATCCGCCGCCCAACCCGTATGTAGACAGACAAACTTTATAATGTAGATCTATATTTCAACCCAAACACAGCCGGTCCAATTTGGTTTGTTTATCAAGCTACCCAAGTAATACTCGTCTAAACAGAGCATAGTTATGTAACATTAATAAATGTTTATATCAAATGCATGAAAAATACCCTACAAACTAGTTCTACAGTAAACACAAGAAGACTACCGGCGACACACATTTAAAAGTCCCATGATCACTTCAAATTTAATCATTTATTCACATATTGAATAAAGAATCACAAGACAGTGACAAAACTGTGTTCTATTTACTGTAAAACAATTTGTATCTATGTCTTAATTTCGTATTTATGTCGTATCTGGACAGGTAAGAGTTATGTTTTGAAAAATCATTTGAATACCGTATCTATAATCGGACTTATTTTAAAATAAATGCCTGGACTTCATTGTGTAACTAACGGCCAATTTCGCCGGCAATTTTTTGTTAGAAATTGTTTGTGCTAAGAATAATTGTGACATTCAAAGTGATCATCGGACTTAAAGGATTAAAAAGAGTTGATTGAAAGAAAAGCAATTGCTTTTAGCGTCATGAACTGCCCCGTTTTAACTGGAAGCAAAGATTAATTACTTGCACGTATGATGCTAAAACAGACTTTTAACATGTTGAGAAAGTGCATGGAGTTTTAAACTAATTGCCGTACAATTTTTTTAAGTAAATGGAAGCAGCAGATGCATCACTATTTTATAATCATTTTTTATTATGAATGTACTATTTTACTATTTTCATTCCAAAATAATTGCTAAATAATTGTCTTTTTTTCATGGCTTTAACTGTCTTTATCTTTCTAACATTTTATGACAGATCCATTACATCTTTACAAATGGATTTAGGGAAACCAAAGCGTCATTTTGAATAAAGTTTGGTTCTATTATTTTGAATTTTTGATTTTATATTCGAAGTATTTTATTAAGTACGAATAGTAAATGCAGAAGAAAAAATGCAAAAAAAGTGCAGCTAAAACAAACAATTTCTTAAACAAGACTTCATGCTTACAGTTAACTTTGATGCACCACATGATCTGTTCAGATTTTCTTTAGAAAACACTAATGATAGGGCAATATACTTTAATAGGAACTAGGACATATTTAAGCGTCTATGAACTTCTGTATCGCCCTATAAGCATCTTACAACGAAAAGCCTACTGGAAAACCCGTTTGTAAATACTATTAACTTTCTAAGACCAGTACCAATTTAATATCAAATAACAGCTGCACATAAAAGGTCAAAAGAAGTCAAATGACTAGAGGAGCATTTAAGAATCTCATTTCATACAGGAAATGCTTGGAAATGTTTTTTTCTACAAAGTTAATTTTAACAAGAGCTTGGAAAGCAGTCATATACGCCCAAAGAAACTACAGACCGATAGACAAACAGTTGCCAGACAATTGGACGAGCAACGCTGCAGAAGAGTACGAATCAGCACTTAAAAAAGGAAAATAGTTGGGTCCCACATCCCACCCTCGCCATATCATTATCAATGTGGTAGATATGACTCTGGACAAACATATATGATGGCAATTTGCATTCAATTTTCAAAGGGTCATAACTCCTGTGTTTCTAAAGATATTCCACTGAAACTGGAGCATCAACTCTATAACGGTAATAAAAATTTCCACAGTTTTATTGAAATTGCATTACCAATGTGGCATATATGGCTCCGGACAGAAATTGCTAACAGGCGGACAGACTTACAGACGGGCGACCAGCGCCATAACATAATACGTCCATTCGGCTGTATAAAATATTTACCTATCCCATTACATTAACAATAATTGTCGACAAGTTTCTTTGACTCGACTTACTCCAATTTCATTGTTTCTTTTTCGAGAACTTAATGTCACAGCGAAAGTATAAATGCTTAAGGTATTTGGTGAGATATATACCTAACGTTTTATACAAAAATACAACCATTATAACAAGCTCTGAGCACTCTTAATATGAAATGCAAAAACAAGAATTGTATAAAAAATATCGTGCCTTCCAAACCAACTAAATTCTGTTAAGGCCCTGTTTTGTGGTGCCTATAAACAGCTTTGTTAGGTAAATAAATGCATTTTCACAGAACTTTAGGCGCACACAAAAATCCAACGACAACATCTTAACATTCCCCATCAATATCTATTCAAGCAATGTTAGTAACTTACACATATAATGTTCTTATACCATCGTTTTTTCATTGTTGTATTTGAAGTATTTGATTGATGAACACATAAAAAAGGGGATCTCTTATGTGTTAAGCATAATTGCCTTTTCTGTTTGTATGCAAGAAAATATTTCTGGTAGTTACTAGGTGCAAATCTAAGTCTGATATGTGTCAGTTTCTGAATCAAACAGTAGAAACAACTAAGTAAATCTGACATGACACGGCATCAACAGGGTGACATTGCATAGCAACAACAAATCTGACCCCGTATAGTCTCATCTACCCATTGTCAGTGCAAAGAACCCATGTCAGGAATTTCTCATTTTTACCAGTTTTATTTCAACTCTTCTATTTAAAACTTGGTAACTGCTTGGTAGAAATTAATTCTTTAGAAATATCTAACGTATGGAATAAAATAAAATCATTCTCCCAAACCCCGCTGGCAACCCCTTTTCTTTTATCCAAGCAAACCACGGTCCCCAAATTTAGGTAGATAGCGTACTACTAGAGTACACATTAAATTGTTTTTACAGCCATAGCAAAATACAAAAAAAATGACTTAAATAAATGCAGCTGTAAACACAGTGATAATAAAACAAGGTTTTCAACAATCACGTAAAACAATTTCACAAGCTATTGCAGAACACAAGCGGAGCTCCCGTCTTTTCTCCCGCCCTCGGCAGATCGAATCACGCGTCCAGTTTTCCCCTGGGCATTCTCTTGCTGTAAACAAAGAAAGATATACATTTTAATATTCAAACTTCATTCAAGAACATTTTGAGTTTAATGATATTAAAGAATCTTTACAATTACAAAAATCAATTTTTGATGAATTATTAAGTAATCGTCTACCTTCAATTTATTCTATCTAACAAAATTATCAATTTAACTTCCAGTGAATTGTAACTGTATACTGTTTGTTTAATACTGTATTAATAGTTAATGATATAATTTGTTTAATATCCTGTTAATAAATAACATCATCATGTACATTGTATACCGTATCGTATACATTTCATGGCACTATTATGTCTGAAAATCAATTAACAATTACATATAATACTTATTAGAATGGAAGTTTGTAATTAAAGGTGCTCTAGAATTTTTTATTTAATAATTAAAGGGTGCAAATACTAGAGATTTATTTATAAATGTTAAAGGAAAGTAGTTACGGAAGAATATGGTTGTAAATGGACAATTACAAAAGCACATATCTTTGCTCTCAGAATTCATTTACAGAGTAATTTACTGAGATATGTAATCGATACTTCCTTCGCTAGTAAAAAAATAAAAGTATTTTACAGAAAAAATATACATATGTAATGGCAAATGTTAATTTAAATGGCATTTATTAACTAATTTCTGTAACATAATTAATACTGCTGGTATAAAAGGTACACATGTTACTTTATACATGTAATATATCTTGCATGCACATGCAGGTTGTCATAGTACCTGAGAAAGAAGATAGACGGACCACAGATGTAAACTGATCCGATAGCATATGTAACTTAACTAAATGACTTGTGTAACAGATTAAAAGTACTGGTTTGATTATGCCCTATATCTATGAAATCTAATTATCTATATTCTAAAGATTAATTTATACAGAACCTGAAATAAAAGGGTCTGTTTCAGAAAAACTTGCTCTTCGGTACACAAAAAAATGTAGCTGATACTGCATACACATAAAATATTTACAGTAATTTCCATTGTGTGTGATTCTATAAAATAAATTTCGTAATTCCGTTTTACATATTCAATAACTGGCATATCAAACAACGGTGTAAATGAATAAGAATATACATGTACTAAAAAATATATGAAAACAATGTTAAAAGAAAAGAAAAAAGTGCATGCCTATATTTTAATGCAAAACATTACACACGAATGAACAAGACATAAACATATCCCAGACCTTGTCTCGGTAGACAATTTAACAAGAATAACAAGATGTCAAGTGTCACTTAGTACGACCAACAAGGCAGGCTTTTAAAGCTAGGTCCACCGGCAGACCACACAGACTTCAAAAACTTAGATTGATGCCTGCTTAAATTCCACTGAATTCTCCTCTATGCATTCTGGGTTATAGCATCGGTAAAAAGCAAAACAAATGTGACCTCCGACGCGATTTCAATTATCATTTATGAATATATTCATACCTTCCACAGATTTATTAATATCTTCATATTAGTGTGTGACTTATACTAACACAGATGTCAGTATGACCTACAAAATTAGCGTGACCCATTAAACACAAGAATCTGAAGCCTAAAAGCGGGAACTTCAATCTAACCAAATGTTACTTTGACTTTGTCATTAGCCTCACGCCATGTCACCTTCAATTGCATGAAGACATTCTCTAGTATTAATATTGCCAAAGTCAAGAATGTTTTACATGTAGTTAGTCCTCTTAACTGCGTAAACATTTTATACACAAAAACTGTGATGGTGCTTATCGTTTTGTCATGTTTATCTTGGACTTAGTTTTAAGCATTCTCTTTAATTCTTATAACACGTCTTGTCTGCTTTGATTTGGTAATTCACAGATTGACATTCAACATTTCAGCTTAAATTTGGTTTAAAAAATTTTCCTTTTTTAAAACAGTAAGGCATCACAGTAGATTGGGTGAATTTATTTGCATCTTTATATTTGCTTACGACGGTCAAACAAAGAATTACTACACAACTCTTAAATCTACGTTTTTCCCCTTTATAATTTACATATACGATCAAAATAAACGCACGTGTTTTGCGTTCATTGAATGGTTCAAAGTTTAAAACTGTTACCAAATATAAGCGAGATACAGTCCAACATTTCAGAACAATTACCAGAAACCTGATGGTCGGGACATCCCTTCTACAATTTTACACTACAGGACATTCATACCGGGAGAATTGAACATTCACTGGAAAGTGGGAGTAAAATTCCAAACTAGTTTTACATGAAGGCAACCAGAGCCATTGCTACTCTTGGAAACTACCTACGAGAACTATAGACGATACTCAGCTCGATGCTTAGTATGCATTAGCATTGTTTCTACCAATGTAACTAGTAATAGCGCGTTAAGACGAAGCTCTATCTGAAACTAAAATAATATTTTTACAATTAGAAAGTTCATTTGTAGGACAATTAAAGGTTGTTCTACTTTCAAACTTAATTAAGCATATTCTGCATTTCTTCATTTACAAAATTGTAGCTTTAGAAAGCGACACCAAGTTGCACAAGAGTGTGTGTATCAGGTCAAAACGTCACCTCAAGTAGTGTGTACACGATATGTTTTCTATTATTTAAACTAGCGACTCAGATGATACAATTTCAACTTGGTCGAAATTTCAGTAGCACAAATATTTAACGCAAGGTTAATGAAGATCTTCAGAAAAATGTGGCGTATGAAGTGTACAAGGGAGATTTTCTAAGATATGACGTTACGACATATTTCTTTATCTCATATGACTAAATTTGGAACTTAAAATAGATTGCCGAGAGACATATTTACAGATAGATTTCTGAAAATCAGATATTATGCGCACAGAAGGATTTCATGTTTTTGGGCCGTTTTTACGATATATGATGATGTTTAGACCCTGACGGAGATTTCACGCAAGTTTTATGAAGATGGGTGAAAATGTGACATTTTAGGTGCACTATAGTATTTTTATTATTCTACAAAGTAGCCTAGTTTTGATCCCACCTGACCCAAAGTTCATTCTGACCAAATTACACGAAAACTTGGTACGAAATATGGCCTCAAGAAATTACTATAAGGTTACGGGTGACAAACAGGTATATAGAAAAGGAATCAGATTATTGCCATAGGAAACCTTGAGCATTTCACGATACCCTCGTATTTCTTTATCATGAAAGACCTAACGTTATGTTTTTATGAAAGAACCGTTTAACTCAATGGCCTTAAACACCTTTGATCTATTTGAGATGTCCCCTAAAATAGCATATGTATATCTCTATCCCATTAGGAAGTCGCCATTGTTACAGATTACGCATGCCTTGTTGACAGAAAACGCAAAACGTAATGACGACATCGTTATCCTAATAATCTTTGTCACAACCGAATGCAGACATTTTTTTGAAAACCTTTTTATAATATTTGTCCAATGGGCTACTACATGTTTATATTACACAAGAACACTTCAACACGTACAGACTACATGTATATGTCAACAGTACGACCACTATTTTGCATACATGTATAACAAATTATCAAGCATACATCGTTGTAACTGCAATACATGACATACATTATTTTGCCCAAATAAGGTATTTCATCGGAACCAAATACATGTACATAAAGCAAACATTTGCATGTGCATGCTTTTTCATAAAATAGTGATATAAATGTACTCAAACCCTCACAATTCGCTAAAGAAAAAAGCAAACTAACAAAATATTCTACAACTGCAAAAGAATCTACAAATCATACAATACAATAAGTCTTGGAACTGAAGCACGAGAATACAGTAACAGGGTGTTTACAATACTACTCAAAGCTGCTAATTTCAGGCCATGTTATTCATTTCAAAAATCCTTAAATGACATATCATTTTGAGGATAGTGTTAAACTGCATAAAGTTATTGCAAGTCATTGCCGTTGAATGCAATTTCTTTTCGAGAGAATGACAAAAAACAAAGCATCTATTCAACCAAAATGCTTAACATACAAAACAACAGGATGTTTACTCTGGTGCTGATGGTACGCTGTTCACTAAAACCGATTAAAAATGTAAGTAAAATAATGAATATTAGTTCTTAATCAGTAAAAATATTAGACAACAAAAATTACAAATAAGGGATTTTGGTTCATTCTTGTCACATTAGCAACAATTAAATCCTGAGCTATTCATCATGTAAATACTATGAAACAAATGTTGTTCAAATGAATTTTCTCATTTTAGCAGCTACAACATCTCAATAAAAGGCATTCTATTGTACATATTTTCTGCTATCTCTATCTTTACATTTCTTTTCATTTTCTTCACTTTTGTTACTTTCAAATTAACATTTAAACTTCTATTTTGCAAGTCTTTTATACCGTATAAAACTTCTATCCCATTTTGCAAGTATCTTACACCGTAAAGATATCTAACTTCAAAATATCAGAAACAATTCATAGTCAAACTGCTATCCATACAGTCGCAAGACTTGAAAAAGTGATATAGTACATGTACATAGATCACACGCCACAGGAAGACAGATTTCACACAGAGCACTTACTTTTCTAGAACTACCACTATCAGATTTACTGACAAATTTTCCAGCTAATGTCTTATTTTGATTTCTCAAAACAGGTGTTTGTGAACTCATATAAGGTGCAAGATCAACAGACCCTAGAGAATCAGTGTCACCATCCAATCTCTGTCAAGTACAAAGGGGAAGCATGCAGGATCATACACATTCATTAGTTTAATTTTCAACAAAACTGCAAACATAATTAACGATAAAATGTAAACTTTAAAATATAAATCATTTAAAAAGTAACTAAAACAAGTAACAAGTTTTAAAAGTAGTTAGCTGTCTTAATTGTGCATCATTTTAATGACCACCGGATTCAATTAGCATCTGTAACTGCATAAAAAAATATAAAGTTACATAAAAAATAAATAGAAAATAAAAAAAAATCGGGTTTCAAATGCAAACCACACATACTTGTCTATATCACTGCATTTCTAAGAGAGAAAACAATAATTCACTCTAAATTTGTCTTACTTCTGAAAACGGTAAATTTAAGCACTTATCTGGTAAAATTTTAAGACCACAAGTTTGTATGCCTATATATGACGGCTAGTCAGCAAAACTGTTTTTAGGTTTTTACACTGTCATTGTGTTAGAATATTCCGCACTAACAACAATATCTACGACTATATTACAAAGGTTTTGTCGATTCTCTTCAAATATGAAGAAACCTTCACGGACAATGGAACACGCTTATGAATATATGTATATACGAGGGTTGTTTTTGGTAGTTCGTGCGCTTTTCCATAATAAAACAATGTGCGAATCCACATGTAAAACAAGAGCACCGCCTATGGGTGCCTCACGCTTGTCTGATTTTATCCTTTTACAGTTTATTTATTACTATTTTTTAAGTAACAGTGTCTTTGACCTTGACCCCGAAACACAATCCCACAAAAGGTTTTCATAATAATTACTAGACATAAGTTTGGTCACAATTATTCAATTGCAACTAAAGATATTGTGTTTTTCCCATTTTTCTATTTTTAGAAAAAAATCCTTAGCTTTGACTAAAAGCCCCAAAACACAACCCCATTAAAGATCTTCTTAAATACTTACCTCAAACAAAAGTTGGTTACATTATGTCAACTGTAACTAAAGATATTGAATATATTACGGTTTTCCTATTTTTAGTAACAGTGACCTTGACCCAGCAGCCCCAAAACACAATCCAATTTAAAAAATATTCATAAATACTTCCTATACACTAAATTTGGTTGCATTATGTTCACTATTACAAAAATAGTGTGTGTGTGAAACTTTCTAAGTTAAGAGGGGCATAACCCAGTCAAAATACATGACAGGGTTATGTAACTTGTAAAACTCTTCCTTCATTCTATTGTACTTTGATAGTGAACAGGTATTCCAACTTTCAAAGTGACAGCTTTGATAGTTTGCATGTAACTGACCTAAACGCAAAACTTAAAAAATCAGACTAGCTAAAAACTACAAAGTCCAAAAATATTAAAATATCCCCCCAAATGTATAACTCAAAACCCCGTTTGATATGTTGAAGTTCATTATCCATTTATTGTTTGTGAAAAATTTGAAATCAATCTAACAAAAATGAAGAAGCTATGTCCAATTCTCAAAATCAACCAAAATCAATCAAAATTCATGTTTTTTACCCAAAAAAACAGGTCAGACTCAGCATCTTTGCATACAAGTGAAGAAGGGTATTAGATGAACAAGCTTTCCAAGTTTCAAAGTGATAGCTTTGATAGTTTCCATGTAAGTGACCTAAACGCAAAACTTAACCAACGCCGACGACAACGACAACGACGAAGACGACGACAATCAAGTGACGACAATAGCTCGTCATTTTTTTCAAAAATCAGACGGCTAATGATGATTAAATGCTCCGTATTTTAGTACAAAATCTCTCATCATGAAATTATTGTCTGTTACAATGTAACATATTAAAATTGTTGAAACTTTTTTTTTAAAAGTGTTGAATAAAAAATGACGTGACGAGTAGAACTCTCGGATACTGTAGAGAGTAGCTGAGCAGAAAGAGTCCATATATGAATATAATTTTTCACTAACCTTATGCACTTGCAGGTAAGACAAAATACATTATAAATGTAATACATTTACTTGGATGTGAGGTGTGTGAACATAATTCACAGCGCCTTGTCCTCGCATTCACGAATTCCATCGTTTTCTAGGTAAACATTAGCAAAGCTTACACTTACACAAAGAGACTTAATTCAACAAGCGGGAAACCTAGAAATATGCCACAATTTGAAATCTGAATTGACTGATCCAGTAAACGGATGCCTGTTGCTCTAAATTACCAATATGCAGAAAAAAATAACCGATCTCTTCGCGTTTAACCCACTTCATGTTGACGAGATGACATTTATGTATATCTAGTGTGTTGTTTGGTATACAGATACCCTGAACAATAAAAATAACTTCTTTGTGATATGGACGAAATTTTCCGAACAATCCTCGTATACTTTACATATACACCTAGTACAAGCAACTTAATTTCTACAAATAAGGCAATCTATAAAAATAGGTTTAGCAATATAACTGTACCTGAAAATAGGAAATAGCTAGGTTCAAATTGACACTGCAATCAAGAGCATATAAAAAGCAAGAGCTTATCAAAGATACAGCTGTAAAATTAAAACTTCGAAGTTTTCAAAATGTTAGAAAATTTAAGTGAAGTACCTATCTATGGCATGAAAACAAACAATTACATGCATTGAAAGTGCTCACTTAAAAGTGCAAAAAATTATCAAAAGTGTTTACATGCATAATATCTAAAATTAAATGTGTGAAGTACTAAGTAATCAACACAAAGAAATGAAAAACTAGTACGGTTGTCTTATGTTAGACCAATTAATGCAGTTTATAACTATAAGGAGACAGCTGGTTCAAACAGGAAGTTTCCAAAATGCAGGAAGACAAACATGATGGAGGGTACACAAAATGCTTTGCCTCGGAAATTCAACTTTATTTCTAACCAATTGGTTGGAAGATGGGGTTCAGGACAGAATGAAAGCTTTTTACAATATCGATTCTCCGGGATATATGAAGAAAAATTATATGCAGAATCACAGCTGAAAACAAGTCTACGTTACAGGTCGGCAAAATCGGGTAGCCTTAACAATATATTCGTGTTTTATCAAGTGCCTCGTAAGGGTAGGAATAGACTAAAACATTTAAAACAGATACGAAATCATATAAATAATTTCACTGTAATGTGACCTAGGATCGAACTTTGGTAAAGTACACAGTCTCTTGTATATAAAAATATATCAACTCTCAGCACATTCGTTGAAACACAAAGTCTTAGTTGATGTACACTTGACTTGAAGAGTGCTCCAGGAAATAATGATCTGTGAAAACTGTTAACATTATGAAACATTTTTGGTCAGCTTCGTAACATATTTCTTCAATATGGCAGACAAAACTTAAACATAACGTATACGGAGAACAACTACATTTGGATGCACATAGGTCATTCCATCAAGAATAAATATCTTAGATCTATAGCAAATCAAGACTACAACAACGAATTAAACATGCTACAACAAAGATGAACGCCCGTTCTTTGTAAATTGTATCCTTTTGAGGATAGCTTGTATCTGTTCTTTATTTTTTAAATAACCTCTTCGATTACTGACAGTGTGGACAATTCGAAAATTCGTACCAATGACTCATTTCTTTCACTGGTAAGGTGACTGAAACAGACTTAAAATGTGCCAGTAGGGTCTACTCTACTAAAACATTTACGTAATTCCACGAAATGCAAGAAACAAAGCTGCAGCACACAACGAAGGTCTATTAAAACAATACCACAGGCAAAACACGAGAAGTAATGAGGGTTCAAGGACAGGTAATCACGTGATAGCTTACATCAATCAACGAACGTGACCGCAACAGCGGCATGTCTTTATGGTGATGATGCTTGACTTTGTCATACTGAACCAACCCGCCATTTTGTTCAGCTTCACTGTGAAGATCTCCCTCATCCTCACCAAACACATACAGACTTATCAGGTCATCGTCCTTCTGTCCATTCTTCATGTTATTTTTCTTGTTTTTCTCGTTTTCCTTCTGTAAGCAATAATTCGTCCAGACCAACAATGTTTAAACCTGTAATTCTCTTAACTACTACTTGTAGCCGTTTACATGACAGCTACGTATATTTAACGTATGCTCTAACACTATTAACACTTTTAAAAGTCACGCTTTAACTATCTATTGAACACCGCTGCTCTGTATCATTCCATATAGTTAACTACATGTATAATGTATTTGTTATTCTAACCTATATGTTACATTTGACTACCTATTTAATCAAAAGATATATGTCACTACATTTTTCTTGATTCATACTTAAATACACATACATGTACATACAATATGTTTCAACTAAACCTCAGTTTCAGAGGGTGTACAAACCATTAAATAAACTTTAATATTGGGATCTATTTATTTCCTTGATGTTTGTTTCTTCGTTGTAAAAGTTTACAAAGTAGTCAACATAGGCATGCACTTCAATACAGCTAACGAAAAAGAGAAGAAAGACAAAAATATCTGTATCGATGTTTGTTGTTTCGGATATCAGAACACATGTATCATCGTAAAACCATTATAAAAGTTTATCAAACAAAGTAATGGGTAAATGAAGTATGTGTAACTCAATATACCAGTTATGCAGTTTACTAATGGGGAATAGAACTGTAAACTGCTTTGAGGGTTAGGTTTCCAAATACGTATGTGGATTACTTTCCTGTTATAGTTTATATTACGGTATACATGTATAATTGAGATATATTTTATTAAGATTAACTAATATACAGTGTTTGTAGATAACATAAATAGAAAGATGTTCAAGTGGTTGAAGGATACAGTAAAATAATAAAAGCAAAGGAGTCGTTATGTATTAAAGTCGTTGTGTATTACATTTGACATTCTCTTAAGAGTTTATATAAATATCTGATATTTGAAAGCCATGCAGCGTGTTTTCATCCGATGGTTTCATGCTAAATATTACCATCTATAAACAATGGCGATTATCTCTTTCACCCCTATTACTACAACCAGAGACCATTCTATATTAGCTTATCAAAAAACCCAAGTAGTGTATGACATATCAAAAGGGTGTAAGAGATATATGGTTTGAAAGTTTAGAACACAAAATAGTTTCTTGTATACGAGATGTTTTTACTCGTGATTTCTTTCACTCGTTAACAACAATATCATGAAAAATAACAGTGTCGACAATGTTCAGACCAACGCCACAAAAACCTTAATATATTTCTGCTGTCGTATTGCTTGTCTGGAGAGGTAATTAGCTATTGCATTTAGTAGAAAACAATGTCCAATATTTTGTAAGTGCGCAAAAGACAATGTTTCGTAACACTTTTCATTCAGTTTCATTCAACTAAGTAATGTGTTCTAAGCTGTCAACTTCACAGCCATATAACAAAACCAATATTACCAGAATGACCATAGTCGCTCACAGAGTTTTATTGGGACTTCCTAACTTGACCAGGACTGTATAAGCATTAGATCACTGTACAGACATGATGCCAACATTGAAAGGATGACCAACATAGGACACCGGACATGCACACCTATACATTGAATGGTCATCTGAGCTATGATCAGATGAACAAATAAACGGCACCCAACATGTGAGACGTCTTACTCTATTTTCTTGACTCTTTCTTTCCTGAAGAAATTTCTCTGCTTTCAAAATCTATCAAGGATGATAAAACAGGAACATTAATCAATTATACAAACCTTGTTGTTATAACAGGTGTTACAGTAAAACAAGAAATATTAAGACTAGTATACATGTACATGTATGAGGTAAAAGTTGCAAAACTGAAGAAAACAATGACCACCGCATCATGGCAAGATGACACGTAAGAATACTACCACAGGGTATATGATTGGTACCTAGGTGCAGTACAACCAGGTAAGTTTTCAAATGCCTTAACATCCTTGCAAGAGTATATTTTCGCACATCTGAACGGTCTAGTTCTAATTTGTAATACTTGTTAAAAAACTGAAGCCCTTGAGTTAAAGGAAGAATAATATTTTGTTGAAACATTTAGTCGTCATAGTAAACAGCAATTTTCTGTCTCATTTTTGATCGAAAATTAAATCTGATATAATAAATAGTTACTTTAGTTGATATAGAGGATAATTGTTGGTTTCGGTGTAAGATCACGTTATAATTTCACCGAGTGGGCACCAAAAGTGATATTTTCACGAGTGGCGCAGCCACGAGTGAAAATAACTACTTTTGGTGTTCACGAGTGAAATTAACGTGATCTTACACCGATACCAACAATTTTTCTGTTTATTTTATGGTTAAAACCCTACTTTTATTGAGTTTGTTTCTATAAAACATTGAAAATCGCGGGAAACGTCATCGAAAATATAGCACAAATGACGTCTTTTAACGACGTCATCGTCGTATGGTCTCCAGCGTTAATAACGCTCGGTATACCGTTTGAAGTAAATCCGGGCTAAAGATTGGAAAACAGTGAAAAATAAAATGGTAATCCACTGTTTCAAAACTGTGGATTATCACTTTTATTTCACTGAGAAAACTCTATAATTCACTGGAAAACACATAAAATAAACAGGAATATCAGTTGTTTTAAACAATATATTTTAAAGTAATTGAGAATTCTTAATTATTTGGTAACATTGTATATGCAGTTTATATAATAATATTGTTTACCCTTTATTACATAAATACCAAAAATTGACTTCAGCTATGTCATAATTACACTGCAGACAAATGATTACCACATTCACTTAAGTGACTCGATAACACTGTTTTCGTATGATTGCAACTTCACCTAGGCTATTCAGGATAATGCTTTGCCAAGTATTTTAAATGTATCTAAAAAACAAATTAAGTTCAC
>JAFMSR010000012.1:14041269-14110091 GCA_022818135.1 Saxidomus purpurata
TTTTGAAGAAGAAAAAAACCCAGGCCTGAACTGATTACTCAATATTAGTTTGCTGACATTTTGGAAAACGGGTTATAGACATCCCTTTTCCCTAGTAGTTCACGTAACTTCTATGTGTGAATGCATAATGTACTGAATGTACAGATAAGCAGCTATATTTCGTTTTCAGAACATATCGAGACCAACAGCGGCTAGAAATTCTGACTTTGAGGGTTACCACGGAGGACCGCATGTTTGGGTTGGGGGAGATATGAGCGCATTTGCAACGACAGGATATGATCCGGTATTTTACATGCATCACGCATATGTTGACTATATCTGGGAACAATTTAGAAAGCGACAAAGAATATTTTGCGGCGTAGAGCCATCAGCTGACTATCCAGACGTACCCGCCGGCGACAGCAACCACCCAGACGCTCCTATGACAGGGTTCGATTGGTTTATCAATAAAGATGGAATCCGACCGCACTGGACAAACAACTGGTATAGCTATAGCCCAGAACCAAGGTGTCCTGATTGCTGTCCAAACTGCCCTAAGCCAGCACCACTTGTCTGTGACCGTCGGAAATACATATGCGTATCCCGATCTAGGCTTTTAGACGATTCCGGTCGTGTGAAGCCTGGTGTAGCTATGTCACTTGCAGGAAGATCACAGGCAATGGAAGCTGTCCGACCAAGACGTCCTAGAAACAGAGGGAGAACATTTGATGCGCCACCTAGTGATGGTAGAACAGTCTTTACTGCCTGGCAGGATACAGTAGATGCCGCTCCACAACTTGCGGCGAAATAATGCACAGGGATGATTATAATGAGACCTTTTAGCAACAGACGTTATAATTCGTTAGTGGGAAACATATTAAGCTGCTAAAGGTTCTGTCTGATATTTATATATATATTTATATATATATATATATATATATATATATATATATAGTAAACTAAAAAATATAGTCATTAACATTCCTTGTAGTGACCTTTTACAGTCTATATTGAAATGAAAACATTGCCTTTCAAAATTTGAAATCCCACGTGGTTGAATGTGCCATGATACTGTAATAGAGCTCGGATAAGTGGTATAAGATCATCAATGTCCTGAAATTACTATGAGACAAAGTCGTAACAAAAGAATACGGGTGCAATTCCAACACGGAAAATAAAAAAATGAGAAACCATTTTCCATTACAGTCTATTGTTCGCATTGAATTAATGTATACGTTTTTACATACCAGGGTGAGTATGCATGTATGTGCACCATAATGGGTAAGAAAAATGGGAGAAAACATGAAAGAATTCTATATCGACCCGTCGATTATCAGATAGGAAAGAAAACTGACCGTTTCCTTTGTGATTATTTGTTCTTATACGACTGGATAAACCATGTCTAAAACCAATTTAATTATCGTTAAAGGGACATACACTATAACTGATGCCAAACTAAATAACCTCCAAAACATAAATAATAGAATCTTTGGAAGTATTATAACTTAACCTCAAAGTTTCAGCTATGCATTCCCAGTCATTATCGACAAAATCAGCGGTACCGTAAAACATTAAATAACCTATGTAGAGTTGTTGTTGTTCAATTAATGGGTGTATGCGATTTATTACAGAAAGCCTCTATATCGATTAATTGTGGTAAAATGATGCATTTTTCACCATAGGTTCTTCTTTGGAATTGTATTTATTTATCATTTTACGTTCATTGAACACATAATCTATGTTTCGAGAATATAATCTGCTAGATGTAAGGAATGCTCCTTTAATTAAATCAGTATGTCATAATAAGACAGTCGGTTTATCTGCAAACCTCGAGGGTGATACCACGGCGAATACTTTTACCGTATGGTATGAAATGTTCAGGCGCGCTGGTTTTTTTTCGGAAGCAACCTCGAGATAACGTCAATGTAAAGGTTCCTCATCTTTCTTGTTTACCAAATGTATACAAGATATCATATGCATGTGCCTGTACAAATCGCGTAGGAAACAACATATTGTTGCTGGTCTATGTAAGTATATAACATAAATAGGCATATTTGTATAACTGTCATGCAGACATCTTGCCCTGCGTAGATGGTGTATTTTAAAGTTTGTAAAAACTAAACAAAAATAACATATAAGCATAAATGTAGGTTTGCAATGCTTACATTTACTTATCTTTGCAAAAATCAACACAAAGTAATAAGAAACATTACAATTTAAAAGACTTTCACAAAATATTGCACAGAGCTTGCGAAACTGTACGCCGCAAAATAAGTTGGTGTTTTTGTTGAATCCATTTGTCAAAAAGCACATATGTTAAAATCGTGCTTTGTCATACTAAAACACATTCCTCTTCCGCGTTAAATCTGAGCAAACAGAAGGTTAAAATTAATTTGACCGCCAAATTGCACGAAATTCTAAAACTATATATCACATTTCTTCCTGAACGCTGTGGATGACAGCATAGAATCTCGATAATAACATGCAATTCTATTATTTGTTATCTGCAAGAGGATTTTAACATTTTTTGTTTATGGAGTGATTTAAATTTTAGATTAACTTTACATTTATTAAACTTAATGGTCTTTTTACTATTAAATGATAGTTATTGTACATGTACATGAAAAAATACTTCTCTACATTTAATTAGTGATCAAACGAGATTATTAATTCGCATTTTAATTTTCACTGTCCCTATTTAGCGAAATACTGTTGGTTTATGTTTGAAAAGTCAACGACCGGTTTTGTTTTAAAAACAAAATGTTTATTACGTGTTGTTTGCAACAGTAATGACACATTTTGTGTTATTTATTAGCACTGTGGTATTAAATTGATACTACGGTTGCGTGGAATATATAAATTAGTGTAACATTTGTGTCAAAAGTCAGTGGACAGAGACAGTGTTTTCGCTTTTTATGAATAAGCAACGAATACTGAAGTACTATTCTTAAACTGAGTGCATTTATTTAGTTTTATTTAAAGTATTAACGGTTATTGCCAAAGGGAGAATAATATTGAGTTGTTAATAAAATCGGGGTTCCTTGACCTAATCATATATAACTAAATGCTTTTTGAGAGGTACATGTCACCCAAACTTTCTGGTGGTTAACATCATTTCAAATGCGCGATACCGACACATTTGGTTCAATAACTTCCTTCTTTGATTTATAGTAAAACCAACACTTTTATATACATATCTGAATCAAGTTGCCAGAAGTCAACATTCATCACTTTCAACTATTCCTGTCAATCAGAACTAACAGTTCCGCTTTTATCGACAGCTTATGGGAAACTCCGGCAACAAGTTGTTCATAAGAAAATGAAAATGTGCGGGGGGGGGGGGGGGGGTTCTCCCTGGTGGTCTTGAACTTTCAGAAAAGAAGACAGAATTACAGCACCAAGACATGCTACGAATACACGGCAACCTCATCAAAATTTATAAGAAGATGTCAATTAGTCCGAAGTTCCATTACCTAATTGATTGTAGGTATTAACTCAAGAACTAATGTTTAAAATGCAACATATTGAACCATTAACTTAGTAAGTCAGAAGTATAAGGGTAGAATGGTAAATGTGGAAATAATTGTTTGCAAGAAGTTTTTTCAAAACACAAGCGACGACGCTCGGAACATCTTAACGCTCTTCATGGACAATAATGAAGATTGTGTTGCACAAAGGTTTAAGGAGAGATGTGCAAGTTGAATAACTGGAAAAGCCTTTGAGCAGTTTCTGGTTAAATAAGGAATCAAGTGCGTTGTGTTTTTTTCTTTTTTCTTTTTGCTCGGCATGCATGATGCATTTCAGGTATAACACTCATTTGACTGTTAGTATGACTGTTGGCTCGTGCTGTGTTTGATGATTTCAAGGGATTACCTTAATTTTCTTTCTCATTTGTCGTACAGCAGCTTACTTGTTCAGCAGAATGTAAAATTACATCAAACTTCTGTCTTTTTTGTCTGTGACCTTTGGAGTGCTGTTTCGCTAAACGGTTATACTGCTCGACGTAAGTTTAAATAATTTTTCATAATTGATATCAGGACACAATATCATGATCTTCTTTGATAGATCTAATATAATCAAAAAGGCTAACACATCAAAACATATTGTTACTATTATGTTATACAAGAAATATTTAAGAATGTTAAAAAATGATACGAATTTTCACTTGCACGTAACTCGGTTCCATAACAAGATTTTGCATCGACTACTTTTCTAAGAGCCTATATATTTGGTACCGAAATTACGTACAATATGGCGAACATTTTAGATTTTGCAATCGATCGATGACAAATACACATGCGATATAGTGTGCGAATATTGAAGCCGATACGTCTGCTAAATATTGAAAAATTTAAAATTAAGAAGTGCATACTTTTTTTTGGAACTGAGTGTAAATATTTAATTATTATCCCAGTTAAAAAAAGATTCATCCACAATTACACTCTTGCTTTTTTCAGCCATTGAATGGCGTGCCCGGTTACTGAATATGATACCAAGATAAATCGCTGAAAATGCAAAGCAGCGTGGGGAGCATGTTTCAGCAACGGACATTGAATCCGGATGTTTGTAAAATCTCTTAAATGTTATGATGTAACATGTGTACTCAATTATGCGATGATTGTTACATTAATCAGTTGTTTTGTAGTTGATTGTTGTTGCATGAAATTCGTTTGTCTGGTGTAGCCTTAAAATGATATATTTATTGTAATTTTGTGTCATATACTTTTGTTTACATTTTATCATCTTTACTTAAGATATTTGGGGTGTAATGAACACTTTTCTAAAACATATTCAACGTAATATTTTCATAATCTACTTCTGTTAACATACTAGTGTGCAAATATGAAGACATTTCACCGTTCAAATTAAAAAGTTATATGTTTTTTGTTGACCTACCCCACTAAAGAAATACAGGCATTATTAAAATACCCAAAGTTAGAATAGAATCAGTAATGAATTCTAGGTTCAGGTAATATTGCAGGAGATGAACGAGAATTACAGAACATGTATAAAAAGTCTGCACGTTTAGCACGTGAAACAAAAATATGCAATACTGCCAAAGAGATACGGAATACAATTTCCCTTATTTTGTCCAAAGACATATCACACATGTAAAATTACAAGACTAGTAAAATATTTAAAGTTGTGGCATCACTACTGTTTATGGAACTTTTATTCGAATATATTAAACAAAGCTTATAATTATATGTATGATATTTTCATTGTTTCCATTGCATACTGTGCATATTTGACTCTGGATCAAAGTGAGGTTAAAAAGTAAAAGTTCTGGGGTTTCTGAAAATGTGTCAACTCTCTGGAAACATTCTAGCTTAGTAAATTTTGGTCAGGTGCTAACATTCTTGGAACCCATTTTGCCGGAGGCTTGCCCCTACAAAGGCATAATACAAAATAAATTGGAAAGAACTAAACCATATTACCAAGCCTTTGCAACATGCTAATGGTTACCTTTCTATCATTCATTAGCATCAACTTGAATTTTGCTCTTTGACGTCTTTAACACTTACCTAGGATTATCTTCAGTGATGGTTGTTCAAAGCTTGAATTCAGCAGTCCACTCTTTACAAATGATAATGGGCAGCATCTCCATGTGTTTCATTAATTTCATAGAGTGACATTCCTATCATGTGTTGATATTTAATCACCGATTTCTCTATTTCTACCAGCTTACAACTCGCCATCAATTGCATGTTCCCCCCCATTCCCCCAAACAACCTCAATGGGCTTACACCACTTACCGATTGTATGTTCTCAGTAAAGTGGCTTAAAACTATTAATCTGGCTCTCGATTGCAAAAAATGTCAATGTTTTAGGTCAGGGACTTTTTGATGTACCCGCGTGCGTATATTTCAGCTATAGATTTTGTAAACGTTTGGTTGTCTAATGTCGTTGATTTTAAATTTGTAGTATACGATTCTATTCTCCATAGTAGTTATCCTAACTGCTTTTCCTTTTCATCTAAAGTAATTTTATCCACTTTATATTATAAAAATAACATTTTTATTAGCATTCTATTCCAGCAAACTTACATGTAAAGTTTCATTTTGTAATTTAAACTGTCACGAGTTCTAGATTTATTAGTAATGCTGGTAGAAAATTAGAATACACATTTTATGAGATATATTTACAGGTTTCCGTCACCTAAAGAGAGGTCTCGGTCGTATACAGGCATAGAAAAATATATTCAGGATCCACCTTCCAATTTTACTACCGTTATTTTCTAACAGGTGCTGCGAGAAACCCCAATGAAATATTCATTTATATAAATTATACAACTGTCCCAGCATGCAACCAAATGACTGTTTCTTGTTTAAACAGC
Organism: Saxidomus purpurata; assembly: GCA_022818135.1. Classification (NCBI taxonomy): domain Eukaryota; kingdom Metazoa; phylum Mollusca; class Bivalvia; order Venerida; family Veneridae; genus Saxidomus; species Saxidomus purpurata. Next base: position 14,047,586 of record JAFMSR010000012.1, read on the forward strand.
AAGACGTTTTGTTACCTTTATACAATTCGACATTGATAAAGTTATTGTTATTTAGGAAAAACAACAATAAGATTTAATTAATGTGCAGCTGACAAACTTGTACATGTTGTAATAAAATTTTATATACGCTTAATAATGACAAATAGGATGCAAAGTGAAAACTTCAAGATGTTACATAATTCATTTCCACGGAGTCTGGATACGACCGACACCAGTGTAATTAACGTAATAAAAGGTAAGTTATATTTTCTTTTTATTCATTGCTATGATGTTGTGCGCTCTTAAAAGCAAATCTGTTAATTGCAGCCTTTTGATTTTTTCAGTTTTACCTGTTTCCTTTTCGTTTATTTGATCAAGTCACTTAACGCCACAAGAAAGAAGCCAAGGTATAACTGTTTCATAGACTTATCGCACGATTCATAATCCATTTGAACGAAATAATGCAATCTGGATTGATGTAGTGAAAACATATTACCTTTGTTCAACTTAAAGATATAAAAATTCTGGTTGTTTTGAGCAGCTTTTATGAATATTTTGTTTGTTAGTGACTTACTCAAGATAAGCAAAATTAGTTCTTCTGATTCTCTTCCTTTGCAAGTCTTGGTTGTTTGTTGGCGTTGTGCTTGACGGTTCCTGTAGATTCATCTTATAAAACTGCTGCGTTTGTACTTTTTTTCTCATTTATACTGTGGTATATGTTTTTAGAAGACGGACCGGGACTGTTGTTGTAGAACAATGATGCTATTGACATTGGGTATGGTGTCAATGACACTCGTAACGCTGTCGCAGACACAAAGTAACAGCGACACAATCTGTATGAGAATACCACGTGCTACATTCGAATGCTTCCGGGGCTTCGAGGGAAAGCCAATCAGCAGTTTGTCTGGAAAGATTAGCTGCCTACAGGTAATAAATCTTAGTTTTTAGTCCCAGGATCACAATTTCAAATAGCTCGCATGTTACCAAAAAGGATGTCTTACCACCGGCGGAAATGACATTAATTTGTAGCAAAACATAGAACTGTGAATTTTAAATAGATAAGTACGTACTTAAAATACTGCGCAGTATTTTTTCAATGTTATTAAAACAAATAAGAAGGTCTTCCTGACAATTATTTCTCGTGAAGAAACGACTTGAATACGAAAGAAAGGCATATGTCAACATTGTCTTAGAGTGCATAGAAGATGGTATTATCATTATCCTACCAGTGATTTATTTTTAATATCAGTAAACTGAAAGTGATCTTAAGACTTCACGTTGAAGAGTTTCTTAGGCAAAATCTGAAGTTTTGAGAAAATTAAAATCAGTGAATGAAAACTTGATCTTGATAGAAGAAAGTCCAGTCCACCCTTATGTGTTACGGCATTATTGCATGTAGTAAACTTCACGAAACGCCTTCATACAAACATAAAAACGATATGTGTTCGAATCAATTGGTAAACAGCAAAAGTTTGGTTTTCATTTTTATAATTTCTACATGTTTATGATAATTCTAGGACGAGCTTTTAACAAACTGATATTATCAATGACTTGAAAACTTAAGGATGTAAGCACACATTGCATACATCTGTAATGATGGCTTCGTTGAAGACTGAAATCAGTTGCCATTCGCTTCACACTAGCACTGTATTGTTTCAACTTTGATAGCATCTTCTCATTATGATAATAGTAACATCATTATCACTCTTGTCACCACCACTTCTGTCGTCACGTTGGTACAAAATACATCCGACATTATTGGATGTGTTAAGCTACTGATTAATGACATTGGTCTAGATGACGCTAATGCATAAGAAAATGATATCAATGATGATGATGTTGATGATATTGATGATAATAATAATAATAATAATAATAATAAAATAATAATAATAATAATAAAAATAATAACAATGCTTACACTACTGATAATGTTGATGTTATTTCCAGGATTTATTTTGGAATTTTCAAGAAGATAGATCATTTAACGAAAAAGATCGCATACTCCTGCGAAATATAAGTGATTCACTCGGCGGAATGCAACCCAGTGCGCTGTTGTACGGCTTACTTATTTTTGAACTATCAAATATGGCGGGAGAATCGACTGAAAAAACTAGTTGTCATGTAAATTTGTTTGTTGATGGTTAAATAATAGATTTAAACTAAACGAATGTTACACTGACCTATTTCTCATTCGACTATAATCGTTCAAGACAAAGCCAGACCCTGTTCTTATAAATGTTTCTTGAGGACAATGCTCAGCTCGAAATCATGCACAAATGATATGAAGTAAATTCAAGTAATATCTTTTAACGAAGTCGGGTTATATAAAAAAAACAGAATGTCTGTTCTATAGCATATGTATCTTTAAAGTTAATCCGATTTTTAAAATATATACAACTTGATTTGACTTCATATCACTTGAGCATGATCTCGTTCTGAACATGTGATAACTTTTATAAACATGGGGCCAGGATTCCATACTTCACATTTCTGTAATATCACCCAGCAATGCAAAGTTAGATAACTCGGCCACTGCCTGAAGAAGGTCGTGAAAAGAACCAATAAGAATCTAAGTGGCATCCGCACACCAGATTTAGGTTTTACACAATGCATGATAACACTACTATAAGCACTTGGAGACTTGTTACGGCATCCACATTGAAACGGTGAAATCTCTAAGAATACCTTAGGGAAGCGCCTGACAAGAGTCAATATCTTATAAACGTTTTTGTCTTTTTATTGTATGTCAAAAGTATGTAAACTTATACAATTTTAGGCTTTTCAAACTCTAAACAAATAAAACGAAACTATTTGGGGTGCTCATGATTGCAAAAGAAGGAGAACAAATGTCATACCTACCATTAATATTGGAACAAGGCTTGCAGCTATTGGTAGCCAAGTATACCAAAGCGTTTTGTTGCATTTTATACATCATTCCCTATTTGAGGGAACCGTATCACATAGTTCTGACATCTGTCTTCAAATTAATGTAATGCTCTTACATCTGTTGTGTACCCCCACCATACAATGATAGTCATCGAATTGTAGATTTATAAGATATATGCTGCCAAAGTTCCCTCAAATATGGAACAATATGTAAAATGCAATGAAATATTTGGTTATAGCGGGTTACTCCGGTATTGAAAACTGGTAAGAAATGTTATAATAATTACTGACATATCCGTTGTTTCGTTTTATTTGTTTACTGTAGAGATTGCAAAGACTTTTCCAAAATTGTGTTTATTTACATAGTTAAAACACAATAAAAACGATAAAACTGTTTATTGATTTTGGCAATACATTTGACCACATTGAAAATACTTGTTTACCACCATTTTCTGCATCAAGAGATAGAGTTCATAACATTGTGAAGGGTTTTTCCCGAATTATGACCGTTATTCGACTAAGAAAATATATTGAACCAGAGTTAAATCCACTTATTGACTAAACTTTTTGAGCTATTTCTGTGAGACTTGGAATCCATTTTCTGCATTATGACCACCAACTGTTGGCAAGAAAAAGGTAGCTCTGTTAAGGATTAAGAAAAAGTTAGGCTCCTTATCGACTTAGAATCTGATTTAAATATTATGTACAAGTCCTTTAATTGACCATTTAAGTTTGGAATACTTTTTACCATCATGACCCCCGCATGTATGCACGTCAAGGATTTCCTTTGAATTGTGACCTTTTTCGACTTAATTTTCGTACCAGTCCACTTGTTGACTTAAATATTTGAGACTATGAAAGCTGGAATACTTGCATTCCGTCAAGACATCCATCTGTAAGGAAGAGTAGATTTACTGTGTTTAGAAATTTCTAGTGAAAGTCTTGTGTGCAACTTAAACTGTCATGCACATTTATCATTACCCACTGAAAGTATTGATTAAAAATTTGCTGTAGTGTACAGGGCTATCACACAATTAAGTTTGATAATTCTCGGCTTAATATCTTGCTACTTATGGCCCTTGTTTACGCTTTGAACATACGTAGATTATTATTTTGTCTTTAACTGTCCTACATTTTGATTATTGGCAATCACTGAGAAAAGTGGAGCGCCTGCTTTTCTTAAGTTAAGACTTATATGAACCATGTACTTATCTATATAAATGTAATCTATGAGCATGTACATGGTTCAGCTTCAGTTACGGTACGCGAAATGTATTTTGCCATTGAAACAATGAGTTGACCGGACTTCATTCTTGACCACAATCCTGAGGGTTCTGAACCTTAATTATCTAAATTAATACTTTGCACGTTGCATATAACGACTATTGTAGAGTCAGCGTTTGTCACTGTGAATATGTGAATTCCAATTTATCCAAATTACATATGAAATGTGAAAACACCTACTTTTGTTCTGCCGAGTCTTTCGCCATCTTGGATTACAAACGTTCCAAAGAAGTTAGTCGTACATTAAATACAAGCGTCTCTGTTACACCACAGTGCAGGAGCTGAACAGTCACAGCCGGCCAGGGGCAACTACATGTACCCACCAAGCGGGTATCGGAAACGCAAAGAATACAGAGTGCTTACACCAGAGGAAAGATACCGATTCCACAGAGTTTTAAATAGAATGTATCAGGTATAGTTGGCGGAACTGAACTTAATTTACCAATTTGCGTAAATTAAATTTCTCATCACGCAGGCAGACAGAATTTTGTACTAAAAGAAAGGAACAAGGAAAATTTTAACAGTGATGCCAGTTTGCCTTGTATTAGCGAATAATCTCCCTTTGTAACGTTCGCGCTTAAACTGAATAAAGATACTATTTGTTTAATTCACTTTTGGATTGTAAACTTTGACAGGAGATAGAAATTCTTAGGGTCGTTACTATTGCCTCATAGGTGAAATATTTACGATAGTTACTTTCTGTGTGGACTGATTATTGACAGCTGTCCACAAGATTATTTGAATTTGCATGTTGTAATTGGGGGCATTGATATAAAACCGGACCCGGTATTGCTTCATAGTAATCATTGCTACATTTTCTTACCAAACTCCAAGCAAGCCGCTTTCTAGCTTTTAAAAAAGCTAACATTGGTTAACCTTTACTTTGGGATAGATCACAGGGCTATTGATACCAACGTATTAACTGCTGCTTTTCAAACGTTTGAAATACTTTTTACCTCTCTTATTTCATGAATGACCTAAACTGTGTTTATAAATATGTTTATAAAACAGCCGTCTTTTAAATTCCATGCATTGTAAATATGAAATACTTTGCATATTCATGATCAAAATAATTACCTTGACTTAAAGTGTGTCGAAAAAATGTAAGATATTATGATAAAAATGTCCATCCCTGTCTAAATTCGTTTGTGAACAAAGAACCGAACTTATATTTGGGGGGGGGGGGGGGTTTTTTTTTTTTTTTTTTTTTGGAATTTAAAAGCGCGGTAAGCTTGCTTGAGGGGGTGGGGGGGGGGAGGGACGGTTTAAGGGGGGGGGGGGGAACATCGGCGTCGTTTATCTTATTCGGCTCAACCCCGTTTATTTTTTTTAAAGGATATTTTTTTTTAAAGTGGACGTGACATGTACATGCATAACTTACTTTATTTAAGGATGGATATATCGAAACATTTGCAAAGATGCATGACCAGGCAGCAAACATTCATCATGGAGGAGCATCCTTTCTTCCATGGCACAGGATACTGCTACTTGTGTAAGATACAAAATATTGTTCTTCCACAATTGTTGATATTGTTGTTGTATGAAATTAAAGCCCGTTCCAATTAATTATATATTTTTTAATGAAATCAGATCTACTATAAAAACACACAAAGCTATTAGCAAGAAAAGCCACTCGCCAGATCACTTTTGAAATAATTTCCCAAATCGTCATATAGATACAGCAGCCTTAATCCTACTTATTCGATATTATCCTTGCTCAAAAAAGGCATTTATTCAACAGTATAGGTGTCCTTTTTACAGATTCGAAGAAATAATGAGACAGTATGATCCGAGGGTTTCTCTACCATATTGGGCCAGCGCAATTGACAACAACATGGACAATCCGGTAAACTCAATTCTGTGGAAACCTGAATACTTTGGAAATGGTAACGGTGTTGTAATGAGCGGACCGGCGGCAGGATGGGTAACAGATCAAGGTCGACTGGAAAGAGCATACGGAAGATCCAGTACATTATTTAAGCATGAACAAATAGATGATGTATTGACACAGTGCAAACTAGCTGTAAGTGACAGAACTATTATCCAGTCGAATAATACATTCAAGAGAAATGGGTCAGAGGGAAAAAGAATATGTTTAGTCATAGCGGGCTCATACGTGTTCAAGTTTCATTACATTACATTACATTAATTTACGTATAAATAGAAAAGCGCAAATGTGTCTCTTTGTACGCTTTCAAAGATTTTTTTAATCTTTTATAACGAAGACGCAATATACCGATTTAATAGAAGAAATTGTTAGTACGAGCACTTTAATAACGCCGAATAGGGAAATGTTCGCACAATGACCCGGTTTGTCTATATACAAAATCAAGGCAGCTAGCTTTTATAGTCTAAGAAGTAGGTAATACATTTTGCTCAGTGATATCGAGATCATTATATTTACTTTAATAGATAGTTACGGTAATGCGTTTTGTTTTTAGAATATTTCGGTGCCTACAGCCAATAGACGGTTTAACTTTGAGCTATTCCATGGTGGTCCACATGTGTGGGTGGGTGGTGACATGAGCTCTATACAGAAGGCGGCGTACGACCCAATCTTCTACATGCACCATGCGTATGTGGACTACATATGGGAATTGTTCCGTCGCCGCCAGAAAAGACAGTGTCGTGTTGACCCAGCATATGACTACCCAGAGGTTACTACTGGAGACAGAAATCACGCAGACGCTCCGATGGTTGGTTTTGAATGGTTCACAAATAAAGATGGAATAAGAGAACAATGGACGAAGAACTGGTACAACTATGAACGAGAACCTTCATGCCCAGACTGCTGTCCTGGTTGCCCGCACCCTGCACCGCTGTATTGTCACCGTCGCAGAAATGTTTGTATTCCTCGTTCAACATACGTGTCTGGGAGAGCAGTTCCTATAGCAGCGATGGTACATGCAATGCCCCGTAATAGGGGGACGCTTTTCAATAGCCTGCCAAGCGATGGAAGGACCATCTTTACTGTGGATGACGACGTCAGAGCTTTTGTTTTGGAGAATGGTACAGCAAACACAACTACTATTTAATTTAGAGCCATCTTTCGGTCAGTTAAGACAAAAATAGCTTCAAATATGTGTACATACATTACATGTATATTTACTTTACTTTCAAAGATCGGTGCTTTGTGTATTGACACTATAGGTTTATAGATAATTATAATTCAATTGTATTAAAAGAACTGTAACAACATTTGTTATTCTAAATAAAGAATTTATTGAATAAATAATTTTGCAAAGCTCATTCTGTTGTTTTAATACTTAAAACAACATCACAGATATGCAATGTATTATAAACCAAATAAACCTTATTTAAACATCATAAAGTTTTAGGGCCTAACATAATGCCTTCAATTTACTAATAGTATAAGCCAGAAACCAAATACCGTCTCACGGAAGTTTTTTGATACATGTAGGCTTTGTATTCGTTTAATTCCATAAGCTCACGTTTACAGTTACATAACCCTTCAAAATGGTCGTATTATGTTATGGTCAAGAATGATGCTGGAAACACATGTAACAAATGAGTCATAAGGCGTTATTTTTGACAGCTGTAAATGAAACTATACTTAATAGAAAGGATGGAATTTGAAGTTTTGACTACGATGGTCTTTTGAATATCATAGTTTTTCTATATTCAATGGGAATAAAACTATTGTACAGATTCATTTAGTTTGGTCACACATTGGCAATATCCATTTTTCTAGGAGTTTGAATCAGGGATTAATGTCTTTCTCAAAATTTCTGATGGTCTATTGACGGGTAATATTGCCTTAAAGATTAGTAAAGTAAAGACAGGGTACATCCATCACTTAAAACTAATTTATATACTTCTTTAAGTTTCAATAGCCTACTGAGTCCCAAAAATCACAGTATTCATTTCTGTATGTCTTAAGCAGATCATTGTCTGGTGTGTGAAAATGCATCATGGATGTACTATTCCACATGTACGCCGGCCACATCAAAACTGGGGAATGTGGTCCTTTATTTGGATCAAGGGAATGAGCGAAATTGGTCCAGTACATTAACATGTTCATTGACAATTTTTCTTCATCAGGCGTAAGTTGGACTAACGGGTTTTGAAAAATATATCCTAGTTCTTCAGCATGGCATACATGTCCTTCACAGAACGAATCTTTACCCCATGTACCAGGCCTAACTGTAGCGTGATCGAATAGGTATATATATATTTGTTCGTCGGCGTTCTTTACAAAATTTCTTGTTGCATTCCTGTTTGAACAAGTGAACAAGAAGTCCGTAATAACTTGACTCAAATTTTGTCTGTAGTCTAGCAAATCTGGTTTTGGTGCGTAGAACTTTTCTACTGTCTCAAACTTCTTTGGATGTATAATGGCTAATACCGCTTTATACTCAGTTAGAGAAAGATTTACTTTCAATGCGCCGTAAACAAACAATATAGCCTCATCAGAATTAGTCCCTAATACAGTCGGAATTTTACGATACTTTCCGGTAGCTGCAGCTACTATCGGTTGCAAAGTTATAACCTTACCGTCAACTATAGGCCCGACTGGTTCAAAATATTCACTGAACTTTCCAGCGGTTATTTTCAATGTTATTTTTTCTTGTACGTCTAATATTTCTTGTACAGATTTGGTTTTCATGCAGGCAGCGATATCCGTTTTAGGACACTTTAGTAATTGTCGCACCCTGTCTGTCAAGAGTAGGGCTTCCTCTTTGTTCCTGTAGGGAATAGCAAAAGGATTGCTTTCTATAATAGCTGCGCGAAATAAACCATTTGAGTCCGTTGACATCATATGAATGAATGTAGACTGGGCTCCACAGCTCTCCCCGAACAGTGTAACCTGTGAAACAAAAAACTTAAAAAATAATCACAGGTGCTAAAATATTTCATCTAAGCAGATGTTTGTTCGAAATGGCTCGTAAGTATATATTATAGCAGCAAAAAAGCAAGAAAAATGGTTTAATTCATTAAAAATGTTTCACAATCAACACACGTTTTTACAACATATATCATGCTTTATCATGCTTTGTCATGCAAACTGATGCAAACTTCAATCATCTCTGTCACAGGTGCACACATCTCAAAAGTCTGAATTTAGAGGTTAGTGGTTTGCATTCTATAGGAGGAGAAAATATAACATATCTGTACAAATTTTTGCATTACTATGCAAATGCAGATACTCAAAAAGCATTTACTTAAAGGGGTACTCCTAAATCTGGCGTAAGTTATAGTTTTAAACAAGGATTATGTGTTCTGAAGTATCCGGCATCAATAAATCGTCATTCACAAGTAAGAACCGTTGTGGTCGTATCGAATCACAAACCCATTTGTATGTCATCACGGGAGATATCTTTTATAATAACGCTAGATTTCCCTTGCACTTTTTAGACAGTATTGGAAGTCATCATGTTCATACCTTTTCAGGGTCTCCTCCAAAGTTCTCAATGTTTTGTTGGACCCATTGTAACGCTAGTCTCTGGTCTAGTATTCCATAGTTACCATTAGCATCAGAAGTCCCATCACCCGTGTAAAGAAAGCCTAACAAACCTGTGTCAATAACATTGCATTATCAATCTTATTCCTCATCAAAAGAAGATACTAAGAAAAAAATTGTAATTTTGTTGAAGGTATAAAGAAATCTGGGGGGGTATTACAATATTTTTTTGGGTTAAATGGGGGAAAGGTTTTATTATACCATAAACAACGTTTTGACGCCGGGGCCGCAACGGATATTATCATATACATAAATCACATCAAAATATTCTACTAAAACATAAGAATTCAGAATTACAGTACCGAGCCTGTAGTCCATGTTAACAACGACTACTTTCCCGTTCGACACTAAGTTATTTCCGTCGTACCGCAAGTCTGTGCCTGATCCCCATTTAAAACTGCCACCATGTATGAAAACCATCACCGGATATGCGGAAATATTAGTTGCATCAAGTGGTGCCCATACATTTAAAAATAAACAGTCTTCAGATGTCTGAAAACCAGTCACAATAATTTATTTGAGCTCTTATGTATCAAAACATTAATGAATTCAAAATAAAGGCATGTGGTAATGATAAAAACCAAGCCTACAGCAGCCGAAAACAAGGAAAAACGAAATATCAGTAACACAACATTTTGACTTGGGATATACATAAGTCGTTTCTCACATGAAGTGACGTTAGCATGTTATAGATGTGAGATAGTTAACCAAACTGAAGTTTTTTTTAATGTTTTAGTTAGATGACCCCTTACATAATTAATAGACAATCACCGGCCGCTTTTGAGCTGAGCTTTAACCCATGACCATCCTGCATCCAGTACTACTCTCTACGGATAGAATGTGTTGATAATTCAAAGGGAAATAACTAGTTAAGAAAGACAGAAATTGTACACAATCTCCTTATAGCAATCGGCTTTGGAAATGATGTCAATTTTGAAAATATTTCCAGTAAGATCAAGTTAACGACTTTCGACATGATTGTATCAAAATATAGTAATGTATATTTCAATTTTCATATAAATTATAGTTTGCGTTCATTGAAAAACCTTTTGATTTCAATAATTAGATACACATAATTATATTACATGCTAGGCGTAAAGTAGAGTTTCATTTTAACTCACATGGACTATTGTTTAGTGAGTACTACAATAGTTTGTTTCAAGATTATATTTATTGGACGATTATATACATTTTGGCGAATGCTTTTCTGAAATTTATTGTGGAAGTAACAGATATGTTTTTAAATATTTCTAAAATCAAACATGAGTTAAACTTACTTCTTGAGGACAGCTTGTATTTGGTAAAAACTTTGTACAGTCTTTCTGAGGACATGCCGGCATCCGAGTAGTTGCATTATAAATTAACGGTCTCCAAGAAGGTGGTGCAATTGGTTCCTGCCATCTATTATTCAATTGAAAATAAACTATCACTGCAAGCAAATGTTCTGACTGATATTGGCCATACTAGTACATTGATACCATCTGTATGAAAGAGCCACAATCGCACGCTTGCTTTGCAACTATGAATTGATTTTACTTAACAGCTCTAAGATGATACGTTGTTGAGTGAGTTTTTTAATGGCTTAAAACAACTACGAACAAATTATTTCAGATTTATGATATCAAAATGATAGGCCTTTAACTTTTGGGTTAAACATATGGGTTAATTTTTACACGATTTTACTTTATTACCACTCCTACATGTAACATACAATAACCACAGTGGAAAGTTGTTTTGGTAGACTTGGTAGGATATAATTTGATTTCGTCATTAGCAGCTTCAGTGTTCATACCATCCTCTAAAGTCGCACCTAATTCTCCTTTGCTTTAGACACTGCGCGTTTTCTTTAAAATTGAAAACTGTTTATTAATAGCTACTATATGTAATTCGGTTTGAAACAAATAGTCCGTATACATACCTCAAAGCTCCTATTGGTGGGCTAGCATATGGTATCCCAAGGAACTGCAGGCTTTTAGCGGTACGGATACCGAGGATACTTCCTTGTTCTGTCCGAATTAAAGGGTCACGTGCAAAAACCTTTTGACAAGCTATTAATATAAATGTAAATAAACAAAAATAAATGTAGTCCATTTCGTTGTGAAACTTTAACTTGTGAAATGTAGATAAAATGTTATGATAAAGTCGAATAGATAACTGTAATTAAATGTGTCTGCACCAATTTATCGCGATTAAAATTCGGTTTTAGTAAGATGAAGATGACCGATATCTCATAGGTTTGCGCAAGCAAGATCATTGGACAAGCTCATATTATGAATACTGCTAAAACTCAATTGGTCAAACCTGTATTCAGGAAGTTAAGACAATAACAAAATACCAAACTATACTGAACAAGGAACGATATTTATATTGTATCGTTTTAATAGTTTTGTCTGATTCTCAGTTCTGCGTGCCCGATGTATAGCACTGATTGTTGAGACCATTTGTTATTTCAGTGGTGAAATCGTTGATCGAACCAGCGACCCCTGGCTTACTAGTCAAGCGTGTTAACGCTAGATCGCGGATTCGCTCTAATAAACCGGGAATACGGACGACATTGAAATGCAAGTACAAAGTTACATCATTTCGATCAGCGAAATACAGCAACGGATCTGATGTGTTCTTGGTGTAAAGACATAGAAAGTTGTCTGATAGTGCAATGGACCGATTTCTAACTAATTGAGGTGTAGTTGAAAGCTGTACCTCATACACTGAAGGGTATATAACAACACGGACCTATGTGTTTATAGGTCCGTGATAAGAATAGTAATAATAAATTTTATAATGATAATAATTAATAATTAATTTATGAGTATCTTAAGTGCTGATGGGACTTTAAGCAAAGCTAAAATCACCATGGTCACGTGAGTAATCAACGACCGCTCGAAAGAAACTGCTGTATGATTTATATGTTCTCTAGGTAAGTTCGCAACATTTCTACCACAGACAGAACCAGTTGGCATTTTATATACTTTACCATATTTTATGTAATGGTTACATATAAGAAGCGTCTGTATCTTTAGATAAACATTTTTTATTGTTGTTATTATCTTTTTAAAACAATAACACAGTTTACAATATGATAATACATGCAGTTTCTACATTGCATTCATTGTACAAAAAGATCAAAGTTCATGTAACAAAGCATGAATATTATCTGTACATGGACACAGTGTACAAGAACACTGAATATGATGTTATAAGCTACTTAAGCACATCGTTCATACAAAAATATTAACATCAGTCATGTAGTCAATGCGACATATATTTTTTTGCTAAATACCAAGAGCGTAGAGTATGGATATACAGTGCGTACATAGGGTACATGTAGGGTACATGTATAGGTTCCATCCGATAAATAGTTTATTTTTGCTATTATTTTTGTTCATATCCTATCAAATCCCAAAAATTGCAAAATTCATTCCTATAATCTGGGAAAAGGTTATTCTTAGGGGTAAGGAGGTGCATAGTAGATGTTACGTTCATTTCATATCTAGGCCACGTGAACGCCGGTGAACGCATTCCCTTGTTAGGGTCGAGAGAATATGCAAAGTTTGTCCAGTACATCAACATACTATTGGCCAACTGCTCCTCATCAGAAGTAGGTTTCCCGACACGCTGGTTTTGAAACACATAGCCTAGTTCTGCAGCGTGACAGACGTGTCCCTCACAAAACCATTCCTTACCCCACCCACCATGCGTAACTGTGGCGTGATCAAATACATACATATACACCTGATCACCATTAGTCTTCAAAACATTTCTTGTAACGTTCCTGTTTGCGCATGTAAATAAGAAATCCGTGATCACTTCACACAAATCGTCTCTGTAATCGTCTAAATTCGGTTTAGGCGCGTAAAACGTTTCTATGTCTTCAAAATGAGGTGGATGAACAATAGCTAACGCCGCCTCATACTCGATCCTTGTTAAATTTATCTTCCAAATTCCGTAAACAAATAATCGCGCCTCTTCTGTGTTTGTTCCCAGTATAACCGGTATTTTACGGAATTGTCCTTTGGCTGCAGCTGTCATCGGTTGCATTGTCAACTCTTCTCCGTCAATTATCGGCCCAATAGGTTCATAATATTCGTTAAATTTTCCAGCAGTTATTTTCAGTGTTACTTTCTCTTGTGCATCGTTAATTTCGTCTACTGTTCTACTTTTCATACAAGTTATAACATCAGTCCTTGGACATCTCAACAGCTCCCGTATTTTGTCAGTTAATAAGAGGGCCTCATCTTTGTCTCTATAAGGAACAGCGAAGGGAGCACTTTCTATAATTGCGGCGCGGAATAGACCATTGGCTTTCGGTGACATCATGTGAATGAATGTTGACTGAGCTCCCGCGCTTTCTCCAAACAGTGTGACCTGAAATGACGGCAGTAAGTTAGGTCATTAAATTATTGTAAATATGACGACGCGTATAGGGTTATTTTTCTACAAGAATATCTGGGCAGGCGTATGGCACGGAGGTTTACAGAGTCTAAGGAAATGAAAACTTTAAACCTTAAATCATGGCAGCCGTAGCTCAGCTGTAGCGTTTTGACCTAATATTCGGCGGGTACCGAGTTCGGTCCCATCATGTGCCGTTGTATTTCTGTCTGTACGCAAGACACCCATTATGTGTCTTCGCTGTAAATTTTATTTTGAGTGCGTTTAGAGTGCGATTAATATAAGTTGTAATAACGAGAATAAATATATCTCAAGAAGCATGTGTTATGTATGTCTGCTGGTGTTAATATACTTTACGTGCCTGGTGTATAGCACCAATACACGCTTGACTACCTCTGGGTTTCTAACCAGTTTATCTCTAGATGGGTGGGAAACACTGAAAAACGTTTCCAGACCGTGAATCGAACAGAGGACCTCCTGATTTGTAGTCCAGAGCGTTTACCACTCGACCACGGCGCTACCCTCGATTGGGACACATGGTCTCTCAACTTACATTGAGACAGGAGTCATGATGTACTCTATGATTTACTAGTATCAGAGAGAAAGCCAGAAAGTACAACCGATTGCCTTTAGCGCATGTACACCTTAGGAGTCTTGCAAAAGGACACAATCATATCAAGTAGACAGGCCTAGAACCGAACCTAGATTACTTGAGCGAACGTTGTATAACCATTGCAGCACAGCAGAACTTTGAACTTTAATGACCATTTCACATTTACTCAAAACACAATGAGTTCAGTCTTCTTACTCCAGAATTACCTTCAGCGGATCTCCTCCAAAGTTTTGAATATTTTGTTGCACCCACTGTAGCGCCAGTCTTTGATCCTGTATCCCATAGTTACCATGCGCATCACCTTGACCATCACCAGTGTACAGGAAACCTAGCAACCCTGAAACAAGGTTGATTTTGTTTTTTAACATTACTTTGTGAAATCAGTTAGATAAGGTGTGTTTATTCTTTAGTATCAACACTTGATTAAATAAAGTTGCATTAGCATTATATCATTTTCTGAATCATTAAGTAAAAACATCACATAGTATTTATGTTAAAATCGTGAAAGATAATTTAACTTAAAAGGGGCTAGCCAAAGACCCTAGATCATTATTGATTTTACAATTGTTCATTGAATTATGTGAACAAGAAATATGCCTTGTCGTCGGAATACACTGCTACTGGTTTAAAAAATATTCCTAACCTTATTTTGTTTTAAAATCCAAATTATAGGTTATTGATATAGCGCAATATTTCTTCAAAACATTGAGTAAAATATATTCGTAAACTTATAAAATAAAGGAAAAATAAACGTTCTCTGTCAAGAGTTCTTTGCAAGAATATGTATAAAAGAAGGTACATCTCAACGTTGTTTAAGAGTTATTGGAACACGTATCTCTCATTACTGTTTTAGTCAAATGAATCACTCTATCCATGCAAAGTAAAAGTGATCATGGGACTTTAACATATCCCTACCAAGTCTATAGTCCATGTTGACAACGATCACCTGTCCCCTTGAAGCCACTTTGCTGCCATCGTACATAAAAGTTGAGCCTGATCCCCATTTGAATGATCCACCGTGGATAAACACCATCACTGGGTAACCGGAAGTGTTCGTTGCATCAAGTGGCGTCCAGATATTTAGATACAAACAGTCTTCTGATGTCTTAAAGATTCACAGTCACTTATTAATCAGTTTTTTTAATAAACGTAGCTATTTTCACTGTAATTGTGAGTTTTAAAAAAATAATTTCATATTTTGGGAATGCGGACGACTATGCAGTTGACAAAAATTACCATTATCTACTTAAACAAATCACAAAAGTTCAGGAACTCATGACTTTTAATTACCTTGTTAAGTGTAGAAAAAAGATCTTAATTCTTTACTCTCGGACTCCTAACCCAGACGTCGTTGGTTCGAATCCCGGCAGCAACATTTGACTATGACCTCCTCCTTCCCCTTTTTTCGGTGCGAGAACTGGTGAGATCTCCGAAAGATGTTTACAGAAGTTGCAAGATCTTGTTATACAAACATACTTTAAGTAACTAACATGAATAAGAAAGAAGAGAAGATCTACATAATACGGTATGTAACATAGATCCTATACTACCTGTATGGGACAGCTTGCATTTGGCAGATAAGTAGAACAATACTTCTGTGGACACCCCGGCATGTGTAAGGTGGCATTATAAATCGCTGGGCTCCAGGAGACAGGAGGAGACGGCTTTGACCATCTAAAAAAAGTGAAGCCATTCGTTTATTAATAAATACATTAGTATAAACTAAATCAACTTGATATACATCCGAGCATTGTAGCTAAATTTATTATTCTGAATTTGGTGAAAATTCAAAGAAAAAATTTTTGTCGATTTAATACTACAAGAGATAATAATAAAATAATAATAATAATAATAATAATAATGCAAAAACACAGTTACTGTAAAAAAGAATAATTAACTTTACCTTAAAGATCCTACTGGAGGTGACGCATATGGTATGCCTAGAAACTGCAGGCTTTCGTTCGACTGTTTGCCTTGAACATCTCCGTACGACGTACGAACTAGCAGATTGCTGGTACTGCCGTAGTCAAAGCTAATAATTACCAGGGTTAATAAATACAATATGTCCATTTTGCTATTATTGTTGTGTTACCGAATGATAATAAAGGGAGCTGTTTATCTGTACCATTATCAAGTAGATATTTAAGTAACTTTATCTTATTATACTAGTATGATGTTCTTGAACCTACATGATACATTATAAACCTACATTATAAACTTGGAGCAAGGTTAAAATATATAGGCATTTTACGTGTTGTGAATATGTACGACAATGATCGCAGTTTTTGCGTGAGTCAAGAACAACTCCTAGAGGACCTTAAACAACTAAGACTTGACCTGAGTTAAGTTTTGACTAACCCACTGTTAGCATATGATATGCTGTTATTGCCGGTGAAGTGATAAACTGTCAAATGTTATATTCTCGTTTACTGACGTTGTTGCAAGATATGTTATTAAATATTATATTCAATTATTATATTAACTAAAATTTATAACAGCCAACCCTGTCTTTATCAGCCAGTTAACTGATGCAACAATAATGTCCACTAAAGTAGTTGACTGCTGCAGACAGATATATTTACTGAGTGTTCATCCAGACCATCATTCAGATCGCTTAAAAATGGTATTGTTACAAAACTGGTCTTGTCATTGCTCTAAATTAAACAAAGCCCCAAACTCGGTACTTTTTCTACTGCAGTAGCACATTAAGATCCCTTTAATTACAGCATTAGAGTTAAACATCTTAACCTTTCAAACGCGAAAGTAGGCGTTTCCAGCGGAGAAAAATGTATTATTTTCGTGTTATGAATTGAGTCACCTTTAACTTTATTAAATTAATTGATACTGTTGTTTTAAATGATCGAGAAGCTGATAACTGAGATAAGAATAAGAAAACATTTATCATTCTTAATTGAATTGACACTTACTATTAGTAATACATTTGTTCTTATGTTCTTTACAGGCAATTACGAGAATTGCAATGACATAGACCGAGCAGATACATAAAACAGTGATATGAAAAATATCTGGTGTCGGCTTGTGGGATGGTTTTGTTGTCACCACGCCGGCCAAGATGGTTTTCTCCGGGTTTTCTGGTTTCCCTCACCGTGAAGGGCTTCTACAACGCTGCTATCTGTGTCGACGAGAGCGATCTAGCAAACGTTTTATAGCCTGAATTGCAAATGAACTTTTTTAAACTTTCAGTAGCATAACAGATTGTGCTGGTGTACATGTACCTAGCATTTCTCCCATATTGCTGTTAAACTTGAATTTATTATCTAAAAGGAGATTTTTTTGGTAAGAGGTGCTGCCCTCTTAGTTGTGAGAGAATTTTGATTTTGCGTGCCAAACGAAGGGTAGAGCTGCGGCAAGTCCTGCCTAGATTGCGTTTTCCCTTGATAGGGTATATAGAGGTGGACCTTGTTTGTTATATTGTATTTGTTGTTTGCTAATGTTAAATTGTATTTTTGGTATATGAGATTGTAGATCTAGACTTACTTATGTGTAAAACTGGCCTAGTTTTAGTGTGGGTATATAGTTATTTGTTATTATTTATACTATATTTTTAGTTATTTTGGAACGCACGTTGCGAGTGAAGATTTATCTCACTGTAATGTATGTGTACACATTTCACTATTTCAACAGCCCGGGTTCGAATCCTAGCTCGAGCACGTCCTTGGGCAAAGACACACGTGCCTCAGTCCAGTGATGAAAAACTCGCTGGCTCTCCCTCTTTTTCGGCACTAAAATTACATGTTAAGGCATGAAAGGAAACATACCGGGGTCTCAGCACGTTGAACAAATTAACAAACTTACCCTTATAAATAATATAGAACAGTGTATACGAGGGTTTGACTGAGAATGACTTTTTGACAATCTTTTGTGTTTTTTTTTCATGAAATGGTATCATTTTGGTAAAATTGGGGTATTTTGTTAAAATTACAGGGCAGTTTAGTACTCTGGACTGAGTGGTTCAATCACAAGCTCATGACGTGAACGCGACTTTTCATCCTTCAAACGATAAGGGAAGTAGTGCGCGTTAAACACAGCACAAAAGGTTAAAACCATTGCGTACGTTATCAATCGCATGGTAAAGTTTAAACTATTGTTTAGGTTAATGTATAGTTTTGCGGGCTAATGTAAGAAAATGAAGTCAACATTATTTTCGCACTTCTATAGATTGACCTCAGATATAAATCAGCAAGTATACGACTTCATAAGATATCTTCCGTAGATATACACCTAAAAAGTTAAAAACACAAGTGCTATAATGACCTCTGCAAAAAAAAAGTTTGTGTCATTTGTACGTTTACATACTCATTTTCGAGGTCTGCACTTTACAATTATTGACTATTAATGAGTGTACTGACCCGGTAAGGCTATGGTTGGCCAAGGTCAACCAAAGCCTTGCACGTCAACATAGTATCGTGGTCACCGTAATCAGAAATCAATAAATGTTTCATTAAATTGTTCCATCATCAACATTACCAATGACAAGTCATTTGAAACAGACCAAGACATGGAGGTTGCTTGGCAAAAAAGATTTCTGAAGTAAATATATTCTTATGATGATATTCGTTTTCTTAGTAAAGTAAGTGCCTAACTCGAGACACAAACTATATTTTTCATATGCTCTGTATAGAAATAACCCTCACATGTTCTCTACCGTGCCATTGAATACTTTATGTTAAATTATGATAATCCTTTTCCAGCCATTGAGTACTCTGTATTCGTAATGGTATCGCGGTCCGCTCAAATTCATCATTTTATCATTTCATCATTTCATCATAAAGGGAAATAGTCGCGTGACGTTTGTCGCTTTTATCATCAGGTCTACCAAGGTTTAACGTTCTCAATAGTGGCTTGTACAATCACGTGATAGTGTAGGAAACCATCGTCTGTTAATTGTTCGTTTTGTTAGAAAAAAAGTTATCATAATGGCCATGATAAGATAATGGAACGTCTTTGTGACTTTATAGGTTATAAACTTAAAGACTCATTGTCCGCTATCACAGAGGTCAGAATGTAGTGCTTTACAGTGTAAATTATTTTAGGCAACGAGAAATTGTATATGTAGACAATTGATCGTCTATTATTTCTGAAAATCTTCATTTTAAGTTGTGTGTTATATTTGCCTTTCGAAAAAGTGAATTAAAAGATTTTTACCAGTAAAAAGGTTGATATAATCATCAAACGTATTTTGTACAAAATGTTTATTTCGTTTATAGACTGAAAAATACATTACTATTTCTAGTGTTTAGCTCACTTGAGCTGAAAGCTCAATGTGAGCTGTAAGCACTTTACGTCCGCCTGTCTGTTGTCTGTTCACATTTAGTTATGTTCAGTCTAAAATTAACAGTAATTCTTCGTCAAACTTGAACACAGTTATTTTGACCAAAAAATCTCGCATGAGTTGTTTCATGAAAGGCTTGATCGGACTTTAATGTCCATAATTTAACAATAAATGTTATATTTGACCCTATTAAAAAACTCTTGAAGACATTCGTTTAATCATCAGAGCAAACCTGCAGCGAATGTTTATGGCCATGTAAACTTGGTTGAGTTCAAAATCAGGTTAAAAAAGAATGTATATGACAGTAAACTCATAACAAGTAGTGAACCGTGTTACCATCCCAAATCTCAAATCTGGCATATGATTTTCATAAAATATTTTAACAGAAGGTAGTATTTAGTGTGTACAATGTACATGACTTGTGCAAACGTTCGTTCATGCGGAGTATAAACATAAAACTATATCACATGTGGCAACATGTTAACGTTCATTTTTTTTTCCACGTATTTTACTGAATTTAACTGTAAAATAAATGCCAAAAGTTAAGGGGACAAGAAACAACTGGTTCTTTCTTAAGGCCTGGTTTGTTACACAACACATACAAGTGCAATTTTGAAGGAGTAACATGTCGAAAGGTATGTTAATAAAATAAATGTGTATATTTATTTTGCATACAAAACTCAGACTGTTTCGAAGAAGAAAAGTTACTTTACATGTTTGTGTACCATGCACACATAAAAACCATCGGCTTCAGCAATATGATATTGATTGGTCACAGTTGTACGTGTTTATAATTATGTTAAGGCAGGTATAACAAGCCGTTCTACTATTTAGACAGTAATTACACGAAATATATGTTTCGTAGTGATATCCCGTGATATCAAGGACTATAACTGTGCTATCCTAGTATTCAAGGAGGTGCAAAAGCCCATGCGCACAACTTCGATTGTCAACAAGATCTTGTTGTAAAATATCTGTTTACCAAGCCGTTTTAAAGAAATAAAAAAATCAGAGACTTACGGCAAGACACCCGTATATGTTTTTACAAATATTTTTAATGTGTGAATTTGATACAGTAAAACGAAACAAGAGTGTGTTGACAGTCGTGTAAACTATGTTTAAGTAGATTTATTCCAATGATTCTTTCTCACAGTTTTTGTTTGTCAACGAGAAAGATAATTATGTCAAAATGTATCTGTTTTTCATTTTAACTCACTAATTAAAATATTTCTTTACATGAGCATAATGTAAGTATACTACAACATTACGGCATCCATACCAGGATAAAAAAGTTTGATGTAATAAAAAGAAATGAATGATAACAAAACATGCACCCCACCCACTGAAAACAGTGCGTACCTTAAAAGCAAAAACCGTTCGTAGAATAATTTATTTTACTGACAATGCCACAAGGCGAATTCAGTTTTAAGTGTGAGAGATTTGCCTCTTATTCTTTCCAGTATTATCAGAAAGGCTTAAGGATGGTGGCACTATTTTATGCGCGGAGGGATACATGTGGGAAGTAGAGCGCCGAGGATTCCTACAACTTGGAAGCTTTCTACCGGAAGTAGTTCTAGAGCGTCCTTCGGTAATAAAAGCAGTGCACGAAGAATTCGTTTTCTCCGGCAGTGACGTTGTGGAGGCATTTACAGTAAGTGCGCTATGACGTTTTATCGTGATGTACAAGATAACGTGATGTGCTAACTTTTGAAAATGTCCGTGTGATGGAATGTTACTTCTGTGCTTGTTAATACAAATGTACGTAGCTTCTAAGAATCAAACAAATGAGCTAGATGTTGTATTATTCTACGTTTAAGAACGTATAGGTTTGATAAACTATTGTACGAGGACTTTTTCCCTTTTTAATAACAGAAATGTTTATTCTAACGTATAACAGAATCGTGACTGAGATAACGGATTAAATTGCTGGTTGATTTTTTTTTCATACTGAATAAAGCGGTATCCTCTGATATTTGGATAAATTATGCAAAATCAGAAAAGTTATTTATGATATGCATACACACATATACTTATTATGTATGTTTGAAACTTGTAATTATATGCCGTATGTTGCAGATGTTACGGACACAATTACAACACTATAGAGCAAATATGTAATTTCCTTTTTAGTATTATGCGCACAGAAGTCAAATGGCGCGTCTTGGCAAAGGCGACGTTATTGAAAAGCTAAACAGAGATGCGTTACGTATCGCGCGTGAGGTTGCAGACGAGCATGGAAAACTTATGGCGGGAAACATTTCTAATACTCCATTGTACGTGCCAAACGATCCAGTTGTTGCGCAGACGATCTATGATATGTACAAGGTTTAATTCACTTGTTACAATGTGCAATGTATATGTACCTTTAAATTTGATAATTTCATTGTTTATTGATATAGAACTAAGCTGACCCACGTGTTTCTGTTTACATGTATCCTTTAAGAAATACATGTATAGTCCTTTCATATTCTGTTTCAACATTTTTCAACGTGTTACAACAATACTCATTATCTAAAGAAGCGAAGCAGATACTAGTAAAATGTATATAGTTTTTTTTACTAACTTAACGTTTTTTTAAATAAAATAATAATCTAGTTAACATATAAACTGTGTTTGAATGAAATAATAATCTAGTTAACATATAAACTGTGTTTGAATGAATAAATAATATAAGTTAACATATAAACTGTTATACAGGAACAAATTGTGTGGGCGGTCCAAGGCGGCGCTGATTATATAATAGGAGAAACCCATAGCTCTTATGGAGAGGCCGAGATAGCACTCAAGGCGATCAAAGATCACGGGCAAGGTATGATAACGAGGTTTTCGTGGGCAATGAAAGATCTTAAAGCTTTCGACAGCATGTTAGCCCTGATCAGCTTCGTGCTTTTAACAGTCTTTCGTATATTACGTTTGAAGGGTGTTTTTTACACTTCCACAAAGGCATAAAAAGTTTGCTTGTAAATTTCAATAATATATCTTATCATGCTGATAACATATCGTGGGTAAAAAGAACAACAAATATACTAAAACTACCAATGTAACGTCGTTTCTGATTGGATACGTCATTCAAATTCGCAAAATTAGAATTGTGCGTTAGAATATGGTTATTCGTTGAGTGGTGTTGACACTTGCAACAGTATATACGGTTTTCAATGGTCGCAAACAGTTTTAAAGGCGATGGTTAAAAAATTTGCGACCATTAAAAACGTACACTCAGTTCCAAAAGAAAGTGTGCACTTCTTAATTTTAAATATTTAAATATTTAGCAGACGTATCGGCTTCAATTTTCGCACACTATATCTCATGTGTATTTGTCATCGATCGATTGCAAAAATCTAAAATGTTCGCCATATTGTACGTAAACAGATCTCAATTTTGGTACCAAATATATAGGCTTTCAGAAAAGTAGTCGATGAAAAATCACAGAAAACAAAGTGCACACTTTCTTTTGGAACTGATAGTATATACAGTCGCAAATATCAAAATTACAAAACCGTTAACCTGTCTGAGCAAATGTAGAAGCATAGTGCATTGTTTTATTTCCAAGTGAGGGTAAAATTGACTGCTTATTTAGCATGGGCCGACTCTGAAAGTCCTAACCTTCAACAGGTGGAGCAACTTTTTTTCAGTTGGGCAGTTGATACTACTTAAGATTAACAGTAAAGACGAAGTACCATACACCTGTCCTGTATTTTGCTAAATTCTTCGCAACATGAACGTTAACAGGGAGGTCGTCTCACGGTCGGTCGTGTTAATCACAAGACCCGTGACTGATGCTATTTTAATCAAACTTTTTGTATTTCAGGTCTGGAGGCGGTGATTACACTGTCGGTCTACTTTCCTGATAGGCTTACTGACGAGGTTCCTGTCACAGAGGCATGTCAACGTTTGGAGGCGCAGGGAGCCACTGTGGTCGGTGTGAACTGTTCACGTGGGCCTGACACCATGATCCCGCTTGCAAAAGAAATCAAGAAAGTTTGTAAGGTATGTATAAATGTCTACATTTTTGTGAAATGTGGCCAGTTAGTCTTTTTCGTGAATAGGGTAAAGAATACAAGTTCAAACTGTAACTTTTCATTTGACCGTGACCTCCACAATTCCGTCTTTCGACACTTAAATCATAAGTTAAAACTAAAAAAGAGTTCCTAAAAAATGAGCTTTTTTATATAAAATTTTCCTTATCGATGGTTGATTTTAAAATAGCTATAACCATGCAAACCCTGTGCCAAAAATTGGAGCATATTTGTTTTTAGTGTCCAGTCGCCGCTCTGCCGGTACCGTATCGATGTACAGAAGAAGAAAATACATTTTTCTCATTGTCAGACCCGGTTACTGGTAAGTTTTACTACGATCTTTGTATCCCCGTACTAGAGACAAGACGGTCATGATGGCCCCATATTGCTCACCTGAGTATGCAAAATAAGTGACCCACCGGGCTGGGTCTTAATTTGAACAAACTTAGTAGAGATCCACTAGGCAATACTACATTATAAATATCTAAGCTCTAAACCTTATGGTTTTGGAGAGGAAGATTTTTTAAGTGTTTTCTGTATAAGTCTATATGAAAACAAGTGAAAATACCCTAGCGGAGCCTGGCTTACAGGGGCATGATTTGAACAAACTTGGCAGAAAAACCAAGACAATGCTATATACCAAATATCTCAGCTCTGGGTCTTGTGGATTTTGAAACGATTTTCAAAGATTTTTCTTGTTTAGCTCTGACAGCTCTGTTTGAACACATTAAAGAGAGATCAATGCTGGGATGCCAGTACGTCCGTGCAAAATTTTCGGTTCCGATCAATGAATTTTGAAAGATTGCATGGATTTATTCAAATATTAAGTGTAGGTTTATAATGATAAATTACAGGTCAAGAATTGTCAAATACCAAGTACAATCAAACCACACGTCTGTGTTTGAAAGCACATAGCGTGGGCATCCGTGTCCTACGGACATATTTCTAGTTAAAATTAAATCTTGTGTTTGATGAGAAGTGTAAAAGATTAAGACTTAGAAGACCAAACATTCATCACTACACTCACTTGGTTGAAGAAAAAGGTCTAAGTAAATTATAACGTGTTTATATTTAAGAAAATCCTGAACTAAGAAATATTTTTATTTTTAACTTAAACATTTTATCGATATGACCCTCCACATAGTTGTATAAACCAAAAAATAACTTTTTATGCAAGATAATATCTGTCTTGTCAGCCGACACTACAAACAACTCTTTCGTAAACTAATGATATGGTGTATTTGTTATTTTAAGGAAAGAATGTGTATCCTGCCGACCTGGATTGTGTACAGTGCAGCAGAAATGATATACGAAGGTTCGCTGAGGAAGCTAAAGAAGCCGGGATACAGTACATAGGTTTGTGTTGCGGAAATTCCCCACATTTAACACGTGAAGTGGCGGAAGTGTATGGAAAGAACCCACCGTCTTCAAAATACCGTGTAGATTTCTCCAAGAGCGCCCTCAATGATCCTGATCCTAAGTACATTGAGACATCCAAGAAGAAACGGCAGTTTATGCTGGGCCCGAAAGCGGAATTTGGAAAAAAATAACACAAGACAGTTTTAAAAAGATTAAAGATGTATAGATATATAGCTGAAATTTGAGAAATTTGAAGGGTAAAATATATCATTTAGGAAGAGGGTAAACTGAGTCAGTCTTTCTATTTAGTATAAGTAATTGTCATAAATCATGTTACATTCGCTCCTTTCACTTAAAAGAAACAGAACAGACCATCAATACAAACACACAAAAGCGATAGACAAAATACACGACGCATTAAAACACTGGTATTTTAAAGCAAAAAAATCAAAAAGGATGGCGCGATGGCAGTGGTAAAAGTTCCAGGATACAACTTTAGTTTTTCCCACCTGGCATCTAGAAATTACATCGGTTAGAACCCTTTGAGTAGTTTCCACCTATCTAGGTTTATACTTAGGCAAGAAACAGAGGGTATGTCTCACGGCTTCCGTTGTATCTACATCTGTCCCTGCAGCTTGGGCCTGGTACCAGCCTTTTAGTCAGGTCTACATGAGTATATTTTACTGACGGCCGGAACTATAAACAACCTGAATGATTTTTTAAAAAGGTGCAAAATACGATGAATCATACGATGAATAAAAAGCTTCTGCAGATCATATACTAGTATAGACTTTGGAAATTAAATAGCACGCAGTGAACAGATATTTCACACTATACTATAATGTCCGCTTATAACGAACTCCAGTGTTGTAGGATCATTTAGATGTGTTCCTTGAAATATACGGAGCTTCAGTTATGATCCATATATATTTTTCAGTATAAAATAAAGAAAGAAAACAAAACTCGGGAAGAGAAATTTGTTCCTTATATCCGGAATTTCGCTATATACAGAGTCGTTATATACGGAGTTTACTGTATACTACTGTACAATGTCTCAGAGTTATATCCACATATTAAGCTGTTGTAACATAAGAAATATACCAGCTCTCGATAGTAATGATCGGTAGGAAGTTATCAGTAGTGAACAGTGTTATTGAGCAGTAGAATAATAAAACACCTGACGTTGGCAGAAGCAGTAGCACAGCAGAAACAGTAGCAAAGCAGTAACAAAAGCTAAAGTA
The DNA here is from genome assembly GCA_022818135.1 of Saxidomus purpurata. Lineage (NCBI taxonomy): Eukaryota > Metazoa > Mollusca > Bivalvia > Venerida > Veneridae > Saxidomus > Saxidomus purpurata. The sequence goes on from JAFMSR010000012.1 coordinate 14,074,131, forward strand.
GTAGCAGTGGCTTAGCATTAGCAGTAGCACAGCAGTAGAAGCCATTTTAGTGATATAAATGGCAAGTAGGAGAAGTTAATAATAAGAATAACTTATTTACAAGATCTTTCAAGTCTTTTCTGTGAATTTTTGAAAATGTTTTGTGTGTTTGTATATGTGTTTTTTTGGGTCCACCATCAACGATCGAGGCTTAAAGCGGTACGACCCGTTTTTGAAAATGTATGTACTGTATTTGATGTGGTGAGATGTAGCGAGTTGAACAGTTATGGACACAGTCTAATGTCTCTTATATAATAAGACAGACACGTGTATATTCATTATACGTAATACCAAGAAGACGAGAACCTAAACAGTTTGCTGATACATATTCACACGCACTTATTTGGTAGTTATAGAAACAGTGAAGGAATGTTATATCTGTCACTTCAACCTGTGCCTGTCAGGAGTCTTAGCATGTTGACCCAGGGACATATCCCAGGGTCGGCCAGAATAATAAACAGTCTGAATGAAAGAAGAAAGAAGTTATATGCACACAGAGACAGTACTCGTCATGCAATATTTTCTAAACTCAGTCTAGAACAGTAACTGCTATAATGTAATTTTTACCCTGTAACAGAACAGTATTGAATGTGAGGTTTATGGAAACTGGCAGAATTTATTTCATGCAATACAAAGTCCCAAAATAATGTTGAGGAACATGTGAGACCTTCACCATTAAGCTATGAAGTCAGGGATACTTCAAGCAGCATTAATAAATTACACAATCTCTAGTAATAAACAAAATGTGATTGGGAATAAAATATCCTCAACGCATTATTATATTTTCGTCTGCATGAGTTTACTTTATCAAATGTATGAAATGAAAAGGCACAACACAATCATTTGGATGGTTTTTAAATTTTGTAAGAAATTATTCAAATTTTATTTTTTTCAGAACTAAACGAAAACCAGACAGGCATTCAAATCTTATACTCTTTATTGAAAACTGTAAATAGCCTGGTAGCAATTTATTCTTACCCTATCGATAATAACTCGTATGCAAAGAAGGGTTTGAGGACCTTATACAAATAAATCACAAGATGTTTACAAATCATAGTCATAGTACATGTATATTCGACGTATTTTTTCGAGTTTTGAGTTGGCGGGTTTTTTGCCCTTTATTTGTCATATTCTCGCCTCAGTTTCGTCCCGCCAAACACTTTTCAGGCTTTTGACGAAGCAAATATTTTCAAAAGAAAAAAACAACACTTTTTTTAAATGATATTACTCTTTACCATTTGGAGGATAACTAAACTCTTGTGGAATTATAGACAGGCTCTATTCTTCACATGCATAATTATGAACATTACAATGTATCTCGTGTTTGTCGCATGTTTTTAGTTTGTTTTTGTTTTTACAAAAGTTGCTCATTATGGGTGCATTTATAATAAAAACGTATCCCATGCCCTTGGCTCAAGCGCAATAATGAAGCACTGAGGGGCATAAATGATACCGATTTTCACAGGAAAAGTGCTGTAAGATTGATGCGTAAATCTTAAAAAGTAAGCTTGTGCAAGACCATTTTTACATGGACAAAATAATTTCACAGCCAATATCTGTACAGTCTGGGTTTTGTAACTGTATCTGCATAGTCGAGGTTTTTCCCGCGATATTTGCAAAGGGCGTGACACCAGCATCTTAAACGTCTGAAATAAATTCAATATTGCACACGATTAACTTGCAATTTATTGCAAATGTCAAGACAGCACAATAATTATATTTTACAAGTGCATTGATTTGCACAGAAAATAATAATGCGTTCAATGTCGTGTCATTCTAATCTTTTACGAGACATGCAAAATATTACCTTACAAGATATCTCATTACAGTTATAAACTATAGTTCAGTATCTCAAACGCTGTCTATGTATGAAATATCTCCATATTTTCCTAGTTAAGGAACGCCGAAAATTGTTCTGTACTAAATGAATAATTTTGTAAAGAAACATTGCTAAAGGACAAGTTGCAAATAAATCCGTCAGACATACATGAACTGTAGGCTATAACAGCGACAGCACAACAGAAAGCGTAAGAACTTGGTCTAAGAAAGAAAATTGCACCAACGTTATAACGGTCTTTCGCCTATGGTGCATTTAATGCAAGTCAACCACAATTTGGTAAGCAGAAGGAAAGAGGGTTGCTTTCTTGGTGTACGCTCTACAACTCCTTAATCCCTGGAATGATTTTCATATAACTTTGGTCAAATGTTTATCCTACCAAGACGGCTTGTGGAACCTATCGCCAAACCACGCCCGCTCAAGGTCAATTCCACACTTTGTGGTGATTGGCATTTTGTGTCCGCTCCATTACTCAGAATCCCTTACAATACTTTTATATAACTTTACTTAAATGTTTATCCCTCCAATAAGACATGTATATCCGTTCTCGCAAGGTCAGGGACATACTTAGGGGTCATTGGGTTCTCGTATCCGGTACATTAATTGGATTTTCATGTGACAATAGTCCAGTGTTCGTCTCATCAAAACGGCGTGTAAAACCAATCTCCCAAGCGCATCCGGTCAAGGCCACACTATCCACTCGATAAGTCCGAAAGTACCAGCCTAAGGAAGAATTGATTAACTTTGTTTCATCAAGACGACGTGCAGGTCAAATTTCCCAAGCCCGCCCACTCAAGGTCACACTTAAAAAAAATTGGTTTTGACTGATCCTTCTACGAAATCCCTTGAAGGATTTTCATGTAACTTTGATCAAAAGACGACATGCAGAACCTATGTCCCAAACCCACTGGATTAAGGTCAAAGCCACAATTAGGGATCATGGAGTTTTCGTGTCAACTCCTTAACTCCTAGACCCCAAGAATGATTTTCATATTATTTTGCTCAAATGTTCATCTCATCAAGACGACCTAAGCCCGCCCACATAAGGTAGGTGAAACACTTAGAAGTAATTGATTTACATAATCGCACCGCCAGAACCTAACCCTCTGAAGGATTTCATATGAATTTGGATAAATATTCATGTCACCAATGCAACATGCAGAACCCATGTTTCAAACCCACCGGCCCAAGGTCACACTAGGGGGGCATTGGTTTTTCAAGACCTCTCCATGACTCCAACACCTTTGACGAGATGTTCTTAAAACCTGGGTAATATGTTCATCTCCTCAAGATAATTTGCAGAATTCATGTTAAAACTCCAAAGTCACCCTTAGTGAGCAAAGATTATCATCCCGACAGTCTGCATGCGGCGAGGGATATAGCTGTCTTTCACACTGTCTTGATTAAAAAAAGTAGTTCCCAGAACAAGTAAGTTACGGAATGTTAAAAAACGTGTTAATTCAGAGTATCATGTTTTGTCCTCGTGTATTCTCTACAGAAGCACAGATAGGCGTGAAATAGCAATATTTCAGACTCATTTAGGCCTCGTCTTTCCATATAAGTCATACATGTATCTGACTTATACGACGTCGAGTCTTGGAACATTTCTTGCAGGACATGTTGAATTTGTGTGAACATTACTAAGACATTCTTATACGTATAAATCAGTGTTGAACCTATAGAGAATATAACATCGGCCTAATCTGCCTTGTTTGTTTAAACGTATTTTTCGCACGGGGAATCCGCCCTTTTTTAAGCGGGACTAGAAATGGAGCGGTTGTTTTCTTACATCATCGAATAAACAGAAAACCGAATTCTTCCTTACTAGTTTTTAGTAAATTAAAAACATTTGGAAAGCAAGTGTGCGCTTGCAGGCATAGAAGATTACTAGACGGGCCACTTTTGAAAGGTAAATTATGTTCATTTAAGTAACACAATGCGCTATACATGTATGTTTGTCTCCGTGATCTAACGGACGTTAGAGTAACTAACTTGAAATCACTATGACCTCGCAGATAAAGGGTCATGTAATTTTAAAATGACAATAAATGAAATGAACGGCATTGGTTGTATGTTATCATAACACCACAAAGGATATGTGTTTGTTTGTTATTAGACTAAGCAATGGCGACAACAGTTTATTAAGGATAATGTGATAGTGATGTGATAGATATACGCGTACAAAAATGTTTACGTCAATATCATGCGTGCAAGTAAAGATATAACCGTTACATTATCCAATGAATTTTCACAAAACATTGGATTTTTTGCCGTGTCGCTGTCACAATATCCTAAATGAGCTGTGTGTTGTACGAATTTTGGATTTCTGTCAAGTTGTGTGAGGTTTTTAACTACTTTTGGTGATATGTTTTACTCGTTTGTATTAATATCTGCAAACAAACGTTTTCTGGTACAAATATGTTTCTGACGATAACTAGGTAACATTTTTGTATTACCACTTCAACATAATGCAAAAAAAGTTTCATGCCGTTCTTCCAGCCGACATCATAACATCTTTAACCCTATTATTTATATAGGTGTTACGTTTCTACTTTTCTTAGATGGCCACTTTTAATACTGGTTACAGAGGCGTTTCGAAAAAATCTGACGTAACGACTCCGATGAGATGTGCGCTAAAACTGGTCTCCAGCAGGGATATTACAAATACATGTAGTCTAATAACGCCTGTTTTCAAATTAAAAAAATAATCTTACAAATAAAACTTTAAACTAATATAATATTTTTCATAGATTTAAATTTAACTCTTACAGATATCAGAGTAGCGACATACGCATTTCTAACGCTCTTTGCTAATCGCTGACAATCATAGCACGTGAAAAGAATGCTGTTATAAAAAGCTTATTTGTATAAACAAACATGTATAAAGTGTCCTCTTACAACCATAAGAGAGTACACTTTTTTTAATAGCGTTTTTGCTGGGGGTAAGATCGTATAAATGATATTTTTACAGCTTCCTCCGTAACAAAGTTTTATGGTAAACCGATGGTCTACAATTCATGCCACTCTGCAGAGTGTAAGTGTGCGCATTTTTGTTGTATACTTTTACAATAGAAGATATAGAAGAACTGTCAAAACCTTACTTTTATATATATAAAAAAATATTATAAGAGTCCTTCTCATAGGGCATTTTCGAACAAGTTACTCGAGTAACCTTGCGCATGCGCTTAATCTCTGATCTACCCAACCCATGTAACCCCCAGTTGCCACACAGTCCTTATAGACACGTTCGGGTATAGCAGTAGGGTTAAGCGACTGAGCATGCGCGAAGTGTCAACCCGAGTAACCTGAGAAACTTATTCGAAAATGCCCATAATTGTATAAAAAGTTCACGTCTTCTTTTAGATCTTAGCGTGGAAGTATCATGTTTTGTCATTTATAGTTGGCGCTGGAAATCCCGAGACGGTACGCCTGTGAGTCATTTTGCATTCACTAAGAAAGTGTTTTCGTGATCCGGTTCCGCTTTATGTGTTTGAGCAGACGGGTTTTTTCTCAAAATACCGATGTAACAGTACATCCGAAATACTCAGAATCGATAACCAACTGTTTTCCTCTTTTTTCTTCAGAACACGAGTAACAAAACAGTGATAACGTAAAAGGTAAAGGTAGTTAAAAAGAGTGTTTCACAGTTATATAGCGACGCGAAGCGCCGGCGTTTAACTGTCTTACAGATAAAGCAAGTGCTCCTATACGTCATCGCACGTGAATATTGACCTTGAGTAGACGGGGTTTTATTCTTCAATGTCCGATGTAACAATGCAACCGAAATTACCGAGAATCGATAATCAACTTGGTTCTTTTTGTGCACTGACGTACTTCCTGTTGTCTGTTTATTTCTGTTGATCAATAACAACATAGCTATTTATTTGATAAAATTGGAAAGAAAACATTACTTATACAGTAGAAGTAGATCGAGCTTTTATCACCTGAACAACTACATGCACTTGGTGTCATAATCGAGAGATACATGGTAGGTGGGTGTTTATCAATATGACTCTGATTTTGTAAATTTTAGTGAAATGCTTTGATCACATTTGCAATGGTTGGTGCATGATCAGAATTCCTAAGCTTCTGCATCAGTGTATGATATGTTTTCTAGCAGAATGAATTAATGTTAGGTGGTGTGTATAAGTCTTTGTTTTGTTTAGATCTAGCATTCCAATTTTCTTAATTCTGACTCATTTTTGCAGGACCAACTGGTTGATTACCAAGTAGGTGTTGTTCTTAGAAACTAGATGCCAGAAAAATAGGTCTGAATCCCGACTTAATCCACGCGGACACTTACATGTAGAGCTCTGCATACAGTATACTGGACCACATTCATGAAGGGCAACCTCTCGGGAACCACCACTGCTGTCTTCGGTACATGTTTTTGTTTGACTCTTATTATCAACTTTCAATTTTACATTTCCTTAACTGAAATAACTAGTAAACAGGTAAATTGTTAGCCGTTCGGCACTTCTATCTGTGAGACGTAAAGAGTAAAGGAGCCATTCAGGTGCAAACGTGAAGTATATACAGTAAAGTAATTTGTCATGTAAGATTTGACGTGAAGCCTGGTGCAGGGGTTAGCACACTGGACAGGTAATCCAGATTTGGTGTTCGATTTTTCATGGTATCCTAAATGATATTGAAAAAACTAGATTTTGTATTTTATACAATTGTGCAAAAAGTACATGATAATCTTATTTAATTAAGAAATGATAACTGTCTCTCTGTATTTTATCATTCAGTAAAATATAGTCAGTTCCGCTGTGTAGTAATTAAATTACGAGTGCGTATCCGAACAACTGACTTATTTTTATCGAAGTAAAATAAAAGTACACGTATATGGAACAATTATCCTTCGATTCTTATACATGTACACATTTTCCTTGAAAACTATCCCGAACTTTATTGAACACATAGCAGTCATCATGATAACTTTCAAAGCGAAAGTGATAGGACACGCTTGTTAACATGGGTTGCGTCATTTACAGCACGTTGTCTTTTGGAATAAAAGGTGTTTTTATCATAAAATAATTTATACCTAACAGTACAGAATTTTCCCTAAATGTTTATATAAGAAGATCAGCTGCAAGTGATTTTATTGCATTTGCAACTCTTAATATAAGTTATGAATTGTACTTGTATTTTTAATTTCAGGTTATGGAACTGTGGATTTTACTTGGATAGAATGGATAGTGAACAACCTTTCAAAGATGCTACTCAAATAAAATGATTTTGAACAACATTTCATAGATTTTATGACAATTGAGTTTTCAGAAAGTGTACATATTTATATACTCTTAACAGTTGAAATAAATAAATGAATAAATGAATCTGTAAAAAAGACAATAAAGCTTTGATCTTAATCAAACGCCTTCCAGACTCTCATCCTGAAAGAATAGTGAAGTTCAGCCACATCTTAATACTGGACTGTGGTGACCCAAGACCAACTTGCAATTTCATCAACTGCATTTTCTTGTTTACTTGTAAGATTTTTGTTGATTTCTTTTGCTGAAATTAACATGTTTAATTCATATGATTGTTTAATCGGTCAATAGCTATGCATTGCTTATGTCTATTGTATTGATATACCAACATGAAATAAAATCTTATTTTATTTAAGTTTTAACAAATTGATTTATATACGATCTGCAGAAAATGTGAAAATTCAGAAATAAAAAGAGGAAAAGTAGCTTTTAAACATTGTTTAATGTCACTTAAAAAAAATAACGCTGTGACCAATATAAACATTGTAAAAGTAGTCTGGCAAACAGTTGGAGAACTTAAAATATTCGATGTCCTCGAATTTTATCATAGAGAGACTCTGGTTCAAATATGTCCGTCCATCTGTCCGTAAACTTTCCCCTGATAACAGTCTTACTGGTCACAATTTTCATTTGAATTTCATGAAATTTGCTCAGAAGGTCCAATGCAACCTGAGGTAATCTCTCATGAAAATGGTCCCTATTCTTTTGGGGTCAAAGGTCAAGGTTGCAGTGACCTGATACTGCCCACTCTACAGGCTACGATTTTAGTTCAACTTTCATTAATCTTGCTTAGACGAAACTGCAGTGTGACGAAAACACACTCGTTGATAAATCCCCATTCTAGGCAGTGCCTTATTTCATATTTATTCTCTATGAAAAGTACAAATATGCGTGAGAAAGCAATATTTCCACCACAGTTGAGTTTCGCCTCTCTACGTACTATTTCGCTCCTTCACATGGGACAAACAAATGTCACGTTATATTATCTGTCATTACTTAAATTCGTCAGCAGACTACACGAAAACTGCGTGACAATGTTGTATCATCTCAACAAGCAGAATTTTTTGTTTTACATTAAGGCTTTCGTTAGAGACGTCAATTGGCCATGCTGAATCTAGTGTGTCTTGAAGTTTTTAGATACAATGAGATCAGTGAGCCTACGACACTTATTGCACGTGTGATGAAAGTAAGTCTACGAACGATTTCGTATAAATGTCTATTTGTGTTACCTTCTTGAAATAAAGATTTTATCATTATTATTATTATTATTATTATTATTCATTTTAGGATTATAATATATAAAAATATAATTTTTCGGCTTTTTTTCACAACAAATTTTTTGGGGGGTTTTTTGGAAAAAGGTATTTTTTAAAAAAGGATAATTATAAAAACGTTGTTGAGATAATGTGTTGTTGTTGAATTTTCCATTCTTAAAATAGATAATAGAAATTTTTATGTTTTTCCAATTATGAATAAAATTCTAAGGTGTTATACCGTGTTGAACTTTTGTCCTGAAGTATAGATATATAAGTTTACAATATCTAGCAATAGATATTCAATAACATTGCTGTCTAAACCAGCGGATTTATTTGTTTTATATTAAGGCTATCACTTGAGACGTCAGTGGGAAATGCTCAATTGTAATTGCTATGCAAGGACTGTATTTTACATTGGAATCAGACAGGCAGAGGCAATGCGGAATTATCATGTTTTGCCCAATATACGGACACTATTTAGCAGTAGTAGGGATCGAACCCGGTATTTTCTTTTCAATACAAAATAAAGGACAAATAGTTTGAATACAAAAACAAATTCAGCGTCTTCAGCGATTTGATTATATATAGAATATAAGGATATAAACAAACGTTATGTATGTATTTTGTATCAGATTTTTAATGCATCAGGGTTTACCTCACTACCAATACATGATAAAAATAGCATAAACAAGACGTTTTTCATGTAAGCATTTTTACAAGTAATGCATAGAAATTGAAATATTTCGTATTCTTTAAAGTACATGTGTACATTTAAAGTAAACCATTTGTACCATAGCGATTTATTTTTGAAACGTAAACACATTCTCCTCATCTGTCTGGCGACCAGTAAGAGAAATTGAAAACGATCAACATAATCATTTCTCGACAAATTTGGTTATAATAACAATAATTGTCCTTTTCTGAAATATGTACGTGAATTAACATAATTAACTAAATTCTGTTAGTTTATATATGCAATTGCACTCCATATCATATAACCAACGAAGCTAAGATTATAAATCATATTTCCTACTTATGACACATATATAAATTTGCTTAATCAGGCAATATATCAGTTAAATACTGACTCGATTTCGATTTTAGATATAGAATACCTGCCATGACATTTTGGTGGCAAACTTCTCTCCACCTTTTGTGGAAATATGTTGACTGGAGCAATATTCTCTTGTTACTGTATGTAATTTCTTTTACTTCGATACTTTTACAGCAACTAAATGCCGAATTACAGAAGGTTTAAGTAGACAATTTTGAAATTCATTGTGTGATGAAAGTTTGTAAAACTTAAAATCATGATTTTCCACCGCAAATATAATCACTGACAGACTGTTCAGCCGCGGTGCTTCGTTTTGAAAGTTGAACTTGTGATCATGCACTCAGCAATGGTAATGCTTTTGGTGTTTGTCTAAGATTATAATTGTTTTGTAATGGTAATTCCATGTATGTAATGGCAATTACGTGCTGAAGTAACTCTTCGTTGCATGATACTTCAACATTAAAACCAAACTCAATAATTATGCTATGTATCTACGATCCTTGATTAACATGTTTTAACTTTTCATGGCTTGTTAAGGTCTTTGAGAGGAAAGAAAACATGTCAGAACTTAAAATACTTCTTTGTTCATGAGATTTAGCTTTGTTTGTACGTCTGACTGATTTATACTGCCACACTTAGCATTGGTGCATAAAAGTCAACATACAGTTTAAACGAGAGACTAGTAATTTGGATCAATACTTTATTATAATAATTTCATATTCACTTTACAGAAGATGAAAAAAAGGCAATACATTTACTCGTCTTTGTGGCAAGAATAGGTTTTTAGACCAGTATGTACGCAGTCTTTGCAAAACAATATGGGCAAACTCTAGGCTTTGTAACAAATATTTGTTTATGAATACTTTTGGCTACTTTGCAACAATTATCTGTTTAACCTGGATTTGCAAATACATATAGTAATATTTGTAGTTTAATCTTGGCGATAAGCATCTGCACCATAAGGAGCTTTGCAACAGTAAAGTATATGCACAATTGTGAAGAAAAAATCGAACAGACTTTACTGTATGACTTTGACACAATCAGCCAACGCATTCATGCACGACCTTGTGAATACCGTGATTTCTTCTTATAGCGAGTTCTTTTGCTATACAAACCTATCCGAAAAGTATGAAAGAGCTTATAATAGACGGCTGCAAGCAATTAAGATAACGTAGAAACCAACGTCTATCAGGATCTTCTGGGAAATAGAGCTTCCTCCGCTTGAGGGAAATACCGCGATTGTCTACACGTCATATTGTCTTAAAATTATTATTATGTGCAATTTGTTTCATATCTTTACGATAGCAAATATAGAAGCACAGTCGAAATTTTATGTTTTGCTAAAGTTTTTGTGGTAATTTTCGTAACAGTGTAGTTTTGATACGGACTCTACAATGAAATGTATTAATGCTGAAGGCTTTGACGTCGAATTAAATTATGTCATTTATTATTATCTTCGGAAAGTACAAATATGCGTGACACAATAATTTTTCTGGCTTACTCGAGCTTCAGCGCTCATTTTATTTCCCTCAAGCACGTGATGATACATTTGTATCTATCGCTTAGAGAAAAGAAAAAGAAAAATGCGTGACACAGTTGTATTATCGTAAACAGCGAACTTCTTTGCTTGACTTTTAGCCATTCGCTGCAAACACATATGGGTCAAGTTGAATTTACACTCACCCAAAATGAAAATTTTACACATCTTGTTTCCAAATATTGAACAAAATATTAAATCAATGTATTTCAATCTGACTGTTTAAAATAAGACAATTAAATTTTTAAATTCCTCCCAAGCACTATAAATTAATTCACAGCTTATTCTGGCGTAATTTTGATGATATCCTATGTACAGTAAAGTCGGTACATGACCAACCTTGAAGCTATCGACATCTATTTGGAAATTCAAAATAAATATGTTTCCAACAAATAAGACAAATTACTTCGTTTCTTAAAACAATAAGTTCATATAAACAAAGAAACATAACACAATTCAAAGTAAACAGAGATCATAAACGCTATGAGAAATTGATCACAGCTGGTAAGAAATTTTAGCTTAATATTTCAAACATAAGAGACAATTTGACATTTTCTCTTCGCCTGCAAATGTATTACCATAATGCTGGAAGTTAAGCCTTTGTTCTAAATTGTTTGGGATTGCATGATGCATACAAATTACAATCTCATATTGCAATAACATTTTCAGAAGGCCACAGTAAGCGGTCCGGTTAATATTGGTGCGGTTTACATTAATGTATTTTAATCTGAAATAACATAAATACAGTCGCCTGTAATACAATACAATGTACTTTAAATGTGTATTATCTGTAATAATTATTTGTATGAAATACAAAGTTGTATCCGATAACACCGGCCTTGGGTTTATTATTTCTGTTAGACAGAAACGCAGAGATAGGATCGAATAGTTCATTGTTTACTATCATTCATTTTCCTATTAAACACCACGTGAATATTTGTTAGTTTCTACGGTAACCATTTATTACAAAGCAAATCTGTATGAAACAGCATTTTATTTATATAATGTATATAAATGCTTTCTTTACATTTGGCATGTAACGTTTTTATTGTCGTTAAGACATGTGATAAAATATGTGCGGATATTAAAGTCCTATTTGCATTATGGTCAATGCAGATTTTTACACAGTAGTTTTTTTGAAAACATGCTTGAAATAACTAAGTCTAATGAAAGGAATTTGCGTTAGTTTCTTTTATTTTTTGATAGATATGAAAGTATTACTCTCAACACGTGTATTTTCAATTTTTGATTTGAATGTAAACATATTTCCTACTCGAGAATACGCTATCGAAGAAACATTACGATAGTCTTTGTGTTCATTCAAGTACAATTTTGTCGACAAAAAATCACAAAGCAAAGCAAACACCAAAACAGACAAGCACACTCATAACAATCTAACAGCAGTAAATACGCGCGCGCAGTACAGGTTCTAAACAGTCCTCCAATGTTTACCTGTCTATTATCTTGAACAACGGAAGTACATCAAACTCCACATGAATGTTTCTCTAATTATCATTTACAAAACGTGATAAAAGATTTCAATTCCATGCAGTCCAATGGAAACTTTGGTAACTAGTAAGAAAACTAAAGAAATCTGATTGTAAAAAACCACAAGGCCATATATAAGGTTTTTGTTGCGGGCCATGGTGTTCAGATCATGTCCATTGGATAAAAGTTGGCACCACGAAAAGGTAACTTCCTTTTTATTGATAATCAAAAAATCCAATTCAGAAACCACAATGCCTAAAGCTTAGATATTTAAACTTTAACACTGTGTTACTGTTCTTTACCAAGTTTGTTAAAATATGATGTCCAGTTGGTCAAAATTTGCTTCGCCGAAAGTGTTGGCATGTATATGTGAGAGATCTTGAACCCTAACATTGTCATTATTGGTAGTTGAACATCAAATAAGCGAGCTTGCTTTAAACATGGACTTGAAAATAGATTAGCTTTACATACATTTAACTGATGCATTTACATATTGTGTTCTCTACCATCACCTTCAATCACTGTTCTAAAAACACACTGGCCTGAGACTAAAATTAAGTTGATGTTAAAGTTACTCCAATCAAGGGAAGTATTCTTAGACATAATGAATAAGTTCTGCTAAACATTGATGAAAGTGAGGACATAACAGTCTTCGATGCTCCGTCAATGTCTTAATTAGGCTGCTTGAGAAATTGACGAAAGATCTTTGTCCAACGTTCCAAATACACAAATTTCCCGACACAATGCTAAGTTGTGATGATCATTCAATTTGGTGCTATATGCAATGCATCACGAGAAACATTTGATATGTAAACAACTCTTTCAACACAAGTTGTCTACTACCAAACAATTTATTATGGGAAAACAAAAAATAATTGTTATTTTGTTTACGACAGTTTCTATAAATTCGGCTTAAAAATCGAAATGATTTATGGCCTATAGTGCGTTCTTGACATTCAAACACTTCCCGACGTTAATATACATTCGGGCTTCGCCCTCTCGTATTATTTCGCCCGGCACATAACCTCGGTTAAATGCTTCAGTTTCAATGTCGCAATATGCTGCAAATCTTTGTGCCGACACATACATTTGATGAACTTTACCAAACCACAATTTGATAATTTGAATAATATGAATAAAGTGAATTCATTTCCAATTCGTTAAAGTTTGCATAGACACCAGAAGCAAGTTTTCATTAACTGAATGAGACGATTATGGTTCAATGTACGCATTTACAACATGCTTTGCACCTATGGGTTCGCATATTTATTTCTTGATAAAAACGGACTAAAAAAACAACTGCTAATGGGCATGATTAGAATCGTTGAATCAATTGTCATATGATTACTGTGTTAAATGTTAAAATTTAAAACCCACAAGAGAGACTGTTTCTGAAAGTGAAGGACAAGTACTCTCAAGCCCTCTGATAGTAAACAGGTTTCTCGTCATCGAAAACGAACTTTGTTTAGTTTGCACCGAAAGATGACAAAAGTACTAGTACATCTAATGATGTTCAGATAAATTATTTTGTGTAAAATTATAACTGTTTCAATTGAATAACAATAGTTGTGTCGTACTATTTTCTCTTTGAACTCGCACTATTTGCGACCTGACCACACTAATATCTAATTCCAAAACTGCAGAACACAATTGTATGGCTTTTAAGTAGCACAAGCGTCTAAGTGAAACATGTAGGAAGTGCAGAATAACTCCCACTTTATAGGAAAAATGGTGTGAGATTGATGTTTATAACTTAAAAAACAACAGTTTTTATCCACACCACTGCTTCTGTCGATTATAAACCGCCTTTACACTCTCTGAGGCATTGAATGAGACGAGGATTTTCCCGTTAATCAACAAAGCATTAAAATAGAGAGAAATACTCAATAACGTCATTATTAATCACAAAGTTTCGGTTCAACGCCTGCACTATGCTCATTAGACAGGCTTGCCTAATTTCGAAACATCCGTCTGAAGCCATCCGACAGTAGACAATCAAGTTCAATTAACTTTGCATGCAGTAACATTCTTTTGAAAGCAATACTTTTGACATTTCCGCAGTTCCCATATATAACAACACATGCCCACAATAAAATGTCAACACTCATCGGTTTGTCCAAGTAAAATATTTCTAACCTTTTCATGTAAATTCTTGTAGGAAGGGGGATACTTATAAATGGAATATCTTAGACTGAAGGCTGTTACAAGTACATGTACATATAAATTAAAATGTTATATAAAGGTGTTTTTTGTAATAATAAACGCCCCCCTCTCATTCCAATCAAACGCTTTATGCCAAATGCACGCACTCTTGAAATAAGTCTCTATTTTTAGATACAGTGCGAGTTTTGTTGTAAGTATGTCTTCTTGCAGCCATAAGAAGTATACTTTATATACAATAACAACCAATTTGTACAAGGCGAAGCCTGTGTTTTTCTATACGGCTGTAAGAAAACACTTTCACTTTTAGCAAACATGATTCCTAGAAGATTTCTTGCTGGATGTTGTAGAATTAGACATTTTTAATTGGTATGAAGCAGTGTTGAACCTACAGAATGTATAAAGCATCGGCCTTATCTCTTTTGTCTGTTTGAATATATTTTGCCCTGTTGAAACGGGATAAGATATGATTGGTTGTTTCCTCGCATCATCGAAAAAATGCGTATTTGAAGAGAAAACCGAAATCTTCCTCAGTAATTTGTGATTGATCAAAAATATTAATTTGTAAAATAAGTGTGCGCTTGCATACGATAACAAGACGGACCTTCAAAGGTAAGATTGATAAATTTTGCGCTCTGCATTTACACGTGGGAAACGTCCGTGTGTTTCCAAGTATGATACTATCTCTGATTTTTAATATACTGTGTCAAATAATTGTACAGTATTGCTATAAATGCAAACTTTATCTTTTATAACAAATGTATTACGTAAGTAAAAGCAAACATCAGATCTTGACTACATGTTAACCTAAAGGTTTCCGTCAATTAATGCATTGAACGATATTGGTTGTACATTACCACAGCACCAAAAAAGGAAACATTTTTATTGGTTGTCAGTAAAAGTAATGGCGACGAGTGGTGATATACTAGATATATGTTGTCTAGTTTTAGGTCAGCATCTTGAAGGTCAATGTCACAGTAACATTTGCTATAAACAATTATAGATTAATAACAGTTGATTTAGGGTCATGTAGTAGGTTTATTTGTCATCACAAGTGGATGTCTTATATAGATTTCTAGGTCAGTAAGTCTAAGGTCAAGATCAAAAGTGATCTTAAATTAAAAAAGTAAACGGTTCGATCAATAACGAAAGAGTAGTTGGCCCTGTGATCACCAAATATAGTACGTTTATTGGTCTGGACTCATTTTTAGAATAGCAAAGGTCAAGCTCACGGTGACTTTCACTTTAAACGGCTCCCAGTCAATATTTAAAGAATGGTTGTTTCTAGGATCACCAAAACTTAGTAGGTTTATTTGTCATGACCTTGATTTTGAGGTTAGTTGGTTGAAAGACAAGGTCACGATGACCTGAAATTGAGAAGCGGTGATTTATCAATAACCGAGAAAAAATTGGACCCATTATCATCAATGGGCTTTTTGGTCCATATCAATGAATGACCTATTTTGATTTTGAGGACAGTAGGTTGAAGTAAAGGTCACGGTGACATCGAATGAAAAACAGCTTCAGACCTGAGCCTTTTCAAACCCAAGAAACGAACTGTGTTTGGTTGATCAAAATTTATAGTCTTATTGGTCCCTAAAAGTTTTGAGGTCAGTAGGTTGAAGGTCAAGATCGCAGTGACTATTAACTAGAAAAATATCAATGAGAGACGAACGATTGAGTGTAAGTTCCTCAAACTCACTTGGCCGGATGATTATTTGTTAAAATTTACCAATATATAACTGAAGTGCAGTTGTTCTTTGGTTGCTTATCGCATGGTGCAAAGACATTTCTTTGATCTTTCTGCCCTGTTATACACTCATAAGAGTAGTGTTAATTAAATAAAGTATGCCCGTGATATAACTTATCACAGAAAAAGTATGCTTGATATATATATATCGCTGACAGTCTCAGTGCAAACCACAGCTTCCGAACCCTGGAAAGGTCAAACTGTAAACAAGAAGCAATTAAAAACAAAAAAGACATGTATCTATTGAAATATGTTTAAATCTTTTCAATCTTAAAACTTAATATCTCCATAGTCTTCGAATGTAAATAAAAGAAAATAACCCTTTAATTTTTAAATGCACCATTTTACTGGTGGGAAGAAAGGAAAAAACACTAATTGCTTTCCGTCACTTCTAATTATGCCTGACTCAGATTGTAGCAGTCTAAGGAGGTGTTGATAAAATAAATTCACTATTTAAACTATTCCTTTTGATCATATTTACTGCTTACCATACATTGAGTTCAATGCTTGTGAAAATAGATAACCTTCAGTTGTTTCAGCATTTTCTTCTGCAAGATCTGAATAGATTACTTTGATATTATCTAATACATCAAAAAGATCCATGATATGCATCCGCCAAAACCTGCTGAATACTAAAGGTGGGCAACGATTTAATCAAAATACAACCCTGCTACATGTCAACACAATCAATTTCTGTTTAAAATTTAATTTGAAAGTGTTGATAGAAACAAGTAAGGCTGTCTGGTGTAAAAAGTGCACATTTTGTTGTATTGGGGGTCAGACAGGATACTTATTTAGAACAAAGGGAAAGTTCTCTTAAATGTATATCAAATTTTCTTTTTTTTGTACATTCTATAAAACAGTTATAGGATAGGATACCAGGTGTTATTGGCATATAACTGAATACATGTTATATAATGAAGCAATATAAAGGGAAGGAATGTAAAAAATACCGGCTTTCAGCGTCGATTTTTTCCACAGACCTTCCCTTTATATAGCCCTAGTACATAAATGTATTCTGTTATATGCCAATAACATCTCATTTCCTGTCCTATAAGTATAACTTATACCAATAACACCTCGTTTCCTATCCTATAAATTATGCCAATAACACCTCGTTTCCTATCCAATAACTATATAACTTTAACTTTGTAGATTTCACTTTTGAAAGCATGACATCAGCGAATGAAGTTTTGTGAATCAATGTTACTGCAATTTACCTAAGGATATGGCACAACTGTTCACTTTCAAAGGGATTAAATAGCATGCAAACTTAATTTGACGGTCTGATAGTTTCAGATTGTTGTTTCTAAATCATAGGACTTGTGTATTAGCATAATTAGCATAATGAAAGTGCTAAACTCAAACTGTGGAGATTAATGAATTAAATGAAATTGTCGGGTTGAGATGCTTGATTTCACATGATTTACGAAAACCTCTCTTCTCACCATTGAGAGCGTTAGAAATTTAAGGTATTATAACATCAATGGTGCGGATAAAACCTGTTGTTTTAAAAAGTAACAAACACTTATCCCACAGCACTATTCTTTTCAAAGTAGTAATTATTTTGCATGTCCAACATTGCTTCATTCTTAAGCTGCATAGAAACCGAGCAGGTGTCTGCAGAGTTCTCATTACAAATAATCATAGTGTCAGCACGCGGTTATTCCGCTTGTTTCCATATTGAATTGCTTTCAATTTTACGCTCTGGGAAATAAGACTTAATCGGAAACATAGTCATACAGTACTGATAATCATGCTGGTGAAATAAAGTTTACAAAACTGTTTTCCCCTATTTATTTAATTGAAATATTGTAAAGCGGATGGGGAAGGGCTGGTCGGGGCGGTGTGTGGAGGGGGGGGGCGGTGTGTG
Organism: Saxidomus purpurata; assembly: GCA_022818135.1. Classification (NCBI taxonomy): domain Eukaryota; kingdom Metazoa; phylum Mollusca; class Bivalvia; order Venerida; family Veneridae; genus Saxidomus; species Saxidomus purpurata. The sequence goes on from JAFMSR010000012.1 coordinate 14,092,398, forward strand.
GAGGGGGGCTGTGTGTGGAGGGGGAGGGCGGTGTGTGGAGGGGGGAGGGGGAGAGGGCGTACGAAGGATGCCATTATATTCTGATTTTAAATCCGCAACACTGTTTCCTGCTTTTTCATATTGGTGTATGAAATATAATGTGTGTGATTGATGAAGAGCTTGATATTGTGTTGTTCAGGAATTTTATCTTATTTTGCATACAGGTGACAGGTGTGGCGTTAGAAGTTTCGTTTAGTATATACATGTAGTTATATTTCTTATAAGTAAATTTAGATTATAACTAATTAAATGAACACACATCGTGTTCAGGATAGCCCAACAAATAAATTTATATTTTGATTTTGGAAATGTATATCTTGCAATACTGTATGTTTAAACAATGTTAATACACTGTCGATAAAAGTCTTTAATCAGGTTCCTAGTAAATAGTGTTTATTTAAGTACTAATTTTATCTGTAAGTAGGCATCCCTTCAGTCATATATGTACTGATATCCAAGTTATTATTATAAGAATCTTTCTTCGCCTAGGCGCTCCGATAAATCAACGAACATATCTATTGTAGCTGCGCTTCTTCTTCTGATCTCTAGACATCATGACTAGATGGTGCTAACGTAGAAACCCTGAAACAACATAGGGGTTCAAAACACTGTCTTAAATCTTTATGTTGCAACTGATTTATTTCGATAGTCCCGGAAACAGACGAAGCACATAGGCGATATGTACATATCCAATTAGGGTATATCTATTATTTCCTGTATCTGAAGCATCTATGGGCTAATTCAATTTCAGACAAAATGCTGTTTTGATATGGGGATATAAATGTGAACATGAATCACAAGTGAGAATGGCGAAGCTCTCGCCTCTACTATGCGTATTGGACTATGAAAGTGAACTTCAACGTAAAAATTTGAACATCAAAGTCAGATTTATTGAAAGTTTATCAGTGTTATTATGCATTAGCATGCATATATATCTATATAAACTGTATATCATTTGTAGATAATAAGTAACATTTTAAATGGGTGTTGATAATATGGGACATATTTACAATGACTTCTAAAGAAAATAATACACACACAAACAGGAACGAACAAGTACATATAACATTTATCAAGCAATTTCTACATCAGTCTATGTTTCCATCTTTACTACAACAAATAAATTTCGTTTTCATTTCACACCCTGGAAATAAAGTTTATTTGAAAAAGCAAACTATATTCAATGTGAAATTGTTAAAATGTTAGACCGTGAATTTTAAAGTTATATATTCTTCTGATAAGTATGAGAACCTAATGCTGCCATTCCCTTCCAAAGTTACATGTTTGTGAACAGTAGCATTCTAATTGGACTTATATGTCAGTTGTAATGAATGTGGTAATGCTGTTTCCTGTATATCCGTATATAAATTATATATGTTGATGTGATGTAAGGTAGTAAAAGCTATTTCGAAATTCTAAATATGCTATATATAGAGCAGTCCTTTTAACAAAGACCCTGGAAGCAAGGGCCATAAATGTCAGTCTTTGAAATATGGTCCGTAAATGTCAGTCTTTGAAATATGGTCCATAAATGTTAGTCTTTGAGATATGGTTATGCACGAGACTTAGACCTTGCTTTTACTTTACTATACTTGACATTTAATTGAAAGATTTCGTACATGTATAAATAAAAATACAGTTGAGGCAATGTCATAGTATTTTCGAAAAAGAAAATTCAGAACTATCGTGTCATAATATAAATTCAAATAATTGAAATGGTGAAGCAAGTTTTGCATAATAATGATCCTTGAAAATTAGTCCACCATTTCTTTTAAAATTTCGTTTACTAGAAAACGCTTTCAAGGTTACATTTTTGTTATCTTTGAATTCAACAGAAATAAAACAAAGTATTACAAATTGAATATGAAAACGTTGGTCTTTACACATAGAAAGTTTTAACTTGAAATTTCAAAAACAAATACTTTTACCGTTTTTATAGACAATCTAGAAAATAATTATCATGACGAAATGCATTTCTCACATGATAAGTCTGAATGTTTTTCATTCGTAACTAAATAGCCATGTTTCATTAATTCTCTAATGTGAAAAAGATAATTCATGTAACTGGATGAATCAGAATTAAATATGTTTTTCGGTAAAAATGTAAACGTGCAATGTATACCATAAAATGAGGTTGTGTCGCTATGAAAAATTAATACAAATGCTAAGGTTTACATAATGCAATATTGAAATTTTGTAAGAAAAAACGTTATATAACTTATCAAAAGACGCTTTTATGTATGCAGATAACGGCATATCAATGCTAATAGCACCAGGAAATTGACGTAATTGACGCTTATCAAAATGTACAGGAAGCCGTTCTCTCGTTATAATGTATTGTAATTTGAAGTTATTTGAAGTCAACAATAGATCATCTATGTAGTGAATAATGACATTAAATTTGAACAATAAGTTACGTCAACTAAAAAGAAATAGTTAAATGCCAAGAAAATACATGGAATGTAAAATAAACACGTATGAACAGAGCATTAAAGTAATGCAAAATGAAGTTTATGCTTATTTCATAGAAACGTTTCCATATAAACAAACGTGTGTCAAGAAACAGCAGTCAGTACTTTCATCCATTTCTTCTGTAAGAAATACCAACCACAGTTTCATCACGGTTTTGTTCCTACAGGGTTAAAGTCACAGTCAGTTTGGTCAAACTAATGTTGAATACATTTCCTAACTATTTGTAAACACATTTAAGAGAAATAGCACTAATTTACGTATGCTGCATTCTTCTTTTGAGATCTCTGCAACTACAACACAACTTTCAAGCATACATCAACCTCTACAATCTACTTACTTTTTTCTGAATAGTCACTCTATTCAAAATACATATTTCAAAAATATTGGATGAACCTTTCGATAACTTCAGTTGACACTACACAAGATAAGAAAGACACTTGACACTTCTCCTTATCTTCCGATTCTAACCGTTTATACAGTTGCTAAAACTACGTCTTCTGTCCATTTCCCATTTCTTGTGACGTCTTTACCTTCTTTTTGATTCTACCGCGCACGTGCGCGCTGAGCTTTTTGCATATCACGAACCCTTTGATTGTCGGACATTATATTATTTTCTACAAAGTCGTAGACTCTTTAAAGTCATCAAGATTTATAATCACTCTTTTACCGTTCATGTTCGGGGTACAAGTTTTGGATTCCTCTGGACTATCGTCTTTTTGAGCCGCTTCGGTCATGGCAGATAGTTTATGTTGCAAATGTCGGTTGCCAATCTTCATATTGCGGTGTTTAAGAGTCTCTAATTGCGTGTAAAGCCTTCGAAATTCCTCCTGGAATACAAAATGGTTGCTGCTCAAGTTTAAAAATTGTTTTATTAGACTGAATAGGTGTTATTTATAGGTATGTCAAACAGAAAAACAATGGAATTACAAATATACCAAGAACAAATGTACCAGGAACAAATATACCAGGAACAAAGTACCTTTATACCTAAATATTTTTGCTTTTAATTTTTATTAAATTTTCACTTAAGATAATTTCTGTTAATATTTTATTGCATTCTATTGTACTTCATAACACTATGAGAAGTGATCGATTTGTAATACTATTCAAATATACACCTGACGTTGACAAAAAATCTCTCAAGTTGGTATTCCCTGTGTTTCATTTATGGGTTTTGCATCAGGCATGACATTCATGAGCCTTTATAACAATTACAGCCACATGGTAGCATTTAAACACCATTGTCAGTGAGATCAAAGCATTTTAAAACGAGCCCATATTCAATCATTTGAGTATAGATGAAAAGATTTCATTACCATGCCTGGATCTAAATATTGAGAATTTAAAAGCGATTACAGAATTAGAGATGAATCGAACATACCTTCAGCCAGATCATTGACGCACAGTACTTAATGGTGACTAAGTGTTTAAGTTTGATTTGAAGTACTACAATATAAGCATCAATTGTATAGACAGTCAGCTAGATCAAACACATTTCCCGTGCAATCTCAATCTCAGAAGTTGTATTCAATAAAAGAGGCTTTCAGTAAATACTAAGTATTATAGAACTGAAGAATAAAAGCACATCTAAAGTGCAAGGGAATGTTACGGTTACACCCTCATTTGATGCTTTTCTGTCAGGTTCAATGATTCTAACACTGATCATCAATTAAACATAATTAAGCGAGGTCTTATGACAGTTTAACTAAAAGATATCTTTCAGATAGAGAAGCCAGTAACATTTTGGGTGAATCACCATCTTTTTGAAAAACTTCAAGAATTGCATTTGTAGAAGTCCTTTCGAATTATTTTACAACTCTCTAAGCAGTGTTTGATCTGAATTTTCCACTATCTTTTTTTTAATTTTACACTTTTCAACACTAAAACTTGTGTATGACAGGTAAAAAATGATTTAAAGAAATTTTGATTAATTACTTACAATGGTCTGCAGATACTCGATATAGTCAATGTTCGCTCTAACAGAAATTTTATTTTGTGATGCTGTGTTTTTAAACGGCATTTCCTCTCGATAGCAAAATGATGTTCCAAACTTGGTCTATTCTAAGTTTCCATATGTTGTTCTTAGATATAAATCTCAAACTACTGATTTAAATGCATTAACACGGTCGAATTTCATGTATAAGTTAGTGTTTATTAAGTCAAATTTTAACAATTAAGAAACCGTAATGTGGCGAGCGGTAGCGAGCGACCGGGGTTTATTAATTGTTAAAATTTGACCTAATTAACTCTAAATAACTTAGTGTTTAACCTCATTTGACCTTCGAGAAATTCAATTGGTGGGTAAATGAGGTCAAAAACTACTAGCAGTAGTAAACTGACAATAGATCACATCGACTCCCGTATTATTTTGACATGATTAATTTTGAACGAATAAAAGTATACTCATATATAGCTTACAAATGCATTATTATTGGAAACACGAAATATCATGTCATATAAGTTAAAAGTTTTAGTAATGAGCTTTGTTTACATTCAGAAAAGAATGGGCAGTCTCCGCTCGGTCTGTCTTTGATCTTCGGTTTTTAAGACACAGTTGCTATTGTTTTGATACAGTTTGCACACAGGAAACATATTTATTTTGAATCTGGAGTTGAAAAGTAATTTAGTGTCATTTATTGTTCTCTTCGGAACATACAAAGATGCGTGACAAAGCATTCTTTCCGACACATTTGAGGTTATCTACTGTTTGCAATTTTACACCCATGCGCGTGGGACAAACAAATGTCAACTTATATTATATATCGTTATTTAAATTTCTGACTAGTAAATACGAAATATGCGTGACAAAGCTGTATTACCTCGAGCACCAGACTTCTTTATCATACATTTTGGTTTTCACTCGTAACACACATGTGTCAAGTTGAATCATGTTTGGCTTGCTGCTTTATTATATAGTGTAATTGCTTAGTAAGGAAATTATTTAAGTATTGAAAGAAATAGTGCATGTTTAAGAACTAGTACGAAGCGAGGTGTCATTGACGAAATTAATTGACCTAATGAAATTTGACTTTACCCTCGTGGAAAAAGTTTGAATAGATTTTTTTGTTGTATTTCCCCCGACAACAACAACGGGGCAACATTAAAAACGTCTATGATATGACATTGTGAAACCGGGAAAGCAATTAATTTCATTTGCAGATATTAGTCAAAACATTTATTGCAACAGTAACTGAATTTGAGATAATAAGCCCGTTTTGTAAAGCTATTTTCGAGGGGATTGTTAAGTAGTTTCTCCTGTGCAAATTAAAACCTCATGCTTTGCAAGAAATTACTTAAAAACAAATTGAGCATGCGTAAGCCAATTGACTTCAAACAATTGAAGATAACCTTGTCACATGTAACACGTGTAAAAGTCATTTCACAGCGGGTAGATTATACAATTTATGATCAAGTCGTTGAGAGAATTCGCTACTCTCCGTCTCTGCAAATGTATCGAAAGTGCTAAGAGTCGGTCATCTGTTTCAAATTAATAGATTCTTAATTTCAACACAGTTTTTTTCATGGTATTCTATACTTTTTTCAAGTCCTAATAAAGATCGTGACATTTGGATTCGTTTCGAAGGGATTGCACCAATGTCATGACACAGCTAGCGGACTTAACAAAAGCGCTGTGTTTTTCATTATTACGGAATTATCTTAAGCTGTATATTGTCAGCCGCCTACAATTCAACATAATTTCTACCGTCTGCATACTCTGCATGAAACACAAAGTTTTGTCGGATTACGGCGGCCTGGAGATATTCTTATTTGTAATTACTGTCAATTAGATAGAAAACAGAGATAAACGTAATGTAGTCATTACCAGTGATCCAGTGGTTATTGTGATTTTTCCTCTTTTACACTCCGTCTAGACAGATTTGTTATTACTCTTCTGATTACAGAGTACATTTATTTTAGTAGGCAGTTCTTAATAAGAGAACTGGCCTTTCACATCCATATTTTGCTTTAACCACTTAGATCAGGAGTCCATTGTATATTCATTTATTGATTAATGATTGTCCCTTCATGCACACATGCATTGTTTTTCTATTGCCAGAATGACAGATGTGTCATCACACCGTATTTCAATCATTTTTGTTTGTTTGTACACGGGCACATAAAGTTAAACCAAAATAAACATCGGTCATTTGTAAAATAAATTGACATATGTACAAATGTATAGTACAGTAGTTTTTCTATTCATTTATGTCCCCGTCGACAAATAAAAGGGTATAGTCTTGTACTATTATTCAACGTACTTAACGTGTAATCGATCGAAAAATGTGATAATTCGTTTAATTACCTACCTCTAAATTTTCTGTCAAAAATACAGCCTTTATTCAACCTATCAGAAAAAAATATCTGTGGAGTATGTACATGCAATACTCACAGTGCCATTATTTGTAAGAGATCATACAATTGGCCCTTAAATACACAGGGCGTTAATAACGTCGCTTTTGACTCGTTCGTTACTACTTGTTTTTCCGATGACGTAAATAAAATAATGTCAGATACAACGCAGATTTCACGCTATAAAAAGTTTTTCTTCAGTTTTAAAATGACATTTTAGTTTAGTTTATTTGCAGAGTTATAATTATGATAAAACGGTTATTAGTATAGTAATATGATCCATAAGCCGGATTGACTCTCGTCGAGGTCGGATCATACTCATACTACGCACTCGTATGATCCGACGCACAACTCGACCAAATCCGGCATTCTTGGCCACGTTACTATACTAATAAACCTATCTTATAAAGAATGAAGTATTTTGCATTTACTACACTTGTACTTATTTGGACAAGCGCGTTGTGCCTCGTTCTGATTATTTTGTTTGAAGTTATACACGAATAAACTATTTGCGTATTTAGGCATTGCTCTACGTATATTTAGAATGAAGAGCCACTATGAAACATCCTAGAAAGAAAGACTGATATTTCCAAACCCAGACAACGTAATAGAAATTTTATTCGGACGATGTATTTAAATTATTCTTTATCGATTAGTTTACGTGACAGTACAGTACTTAGTTTGAATAAAGTAGTATCAATTCAACACCTAGTTATGTCTTATAAACGATACGTGTCTAACAACATTTTATTTGTATCACCAATCCTACAGGAAATGTGTCTACCGGCGCTTATACACAAGGAATCAGTTTATCTTTGGAAAAGTTATACTCCATATTGTATAATTGCTAGGCGAATTGTTACAGTTGCAGTTGCTATCGTTATTTGTAAAGATCGTGGTCGCATAAAGTGACATCAACAATAAATCGTTCCGGTGCCGTAAATGTTTTGTACCTAATCATATTCCATAAACACATCGACATCCATTCAATAATGGATATAATAATCCATTCGTGATAATGAAATATTTAGTAGTATTAAGAGTAAGTTTGATCTCGTATACTATTCAAACAACTATTCAGTGCATTTAAAAATGTAAAATATTTATATTTATACCATGTATGAAATAGTCTTCTTTTGTACTGAACTTTATGTAAAAAGAGATACAGTACGTGTTCTTGACTTTGCCAGGGCAAACTTTCGCGGAACGGCCCGTTGTAGACACTTTTGGGTAATGATACCAATATCAGTACATGTACAGTACAGCACAGGCGGATTCCGTTTTTGCCGCGCTATAGCGCGGGAGGTTTTACAACGCGGGAGCAATAAAACCATGTCGCATCACGCGGCATATGATTGTATATGCGGCATCTATATGCCGCGTGTCATTTGCGATATGCGACAAGTACCATGCCGCGTGACGCGACGTAAAGGATTAAAATTTCCTTTAAAAACTAATGCCTTTTGCACAATGTACAAAATGTACATGTAATTCTATAAAAGGTTTTATAAGATATAATTTTATAGAAATTTTGCATGAGTTACTGCAGTTTGCTATCTTGCGAGTATGTTTAAAAAATAATTATTGTATAGAATCACGGACCTATATACACATGTGTATATAGGTCCGTGATATAATTAAAGTTGTAACATTTTCATGACTTTGTTCTTTTATTCTAAACTTTTTATTACAGATATCGTTGTTTGTCGCAAGAATTATAATATTATTGCTTATCAATAATTTGTCGTCGTTTTGATGTATGTAATGAAACAAAATTGATTCCGACGCTTGCCTTGAAGTTGGGGATAATTAGTGTCACATCTTAATTGAGTAGACACTTATTGCTAATATTAACAAAAGGGTGATGATTGCGATTTTCTACAGTACTGTCATCATGTTTTTCATTTTAATGAACCATAAAGTAAGATAATCGGCTAAACAGATGTCATTGGCAATTTACTGTCGAAGTAGTTAAGACAGGATTATTTTAGTGTCAACTTTGCATTATTGTATTTATATACTAATAAGTGTTACTTTGTGTGAATGTGATGGCTTCACGTCAAGCTTCTAAACAGGACATGTACTTTCTGGTTCGCTATTGCGTTGATCAGGAGCTTAACGTCAGAAGCAGGGAATTTTTTAAGACGGAAGATTTGGTAAGAAATCGCATGTTTGTTTTTTTCATCTAAATCACTACTTCATCAGCATATCTTTTTGTTACATGTGCGCGCCAGTTTATGATTTGTTTTATCCACTCAACTGTTGGGTAAAGCTTCCGTCTATATAATGTCAATGTCAATCAAAACTCGCACAGAAATACACAAAAATGTAATAAGATAACGAATTTACATTAGAGAAATAGTAAAAACATATGTTGATGCTTTTTCAAAAAGATTTTTCTAGACGATTATGTAGCATTCTGTATTCACTTTATTTCTGCGATATGACTCCTTTTACTACTGTTGATTTTTTCCCCGAATAAATCATTAGTTTAGACATAATTTATTGCATTATCTCTTAAGCGGTTATTAAACAAGTCTGTATTTAAGTTACTTCAACCATGTCTTAAACGAGTGTGATAAATATTTACAATTATCGTGCCTTTAAAATAGAACTGATCTGGTAATAAACTATTTTTATGTTTATACATAATAACAACTTTTTAAAAATTACGCCTGTCACTAAAAAGATAACCATCCTATTTCCTGAATAAGTTTATTTGTAGAAACTGATCGTCATACTTTGCGACAAAAACAATATGTTTGTTATAAATATAAAGAACTGACAAATTATTTGCCGTCTGAATGTACAACAAATCGGCATCAACTCTTTTAAATGTACGGTACTATATTAAATTTCTAAAGTTGACATTTCCAGCTTTCAATTTGGTGAATTTCGTACGGTGCAGAACTGGTCATGATCTGCACTGATTGAAAATTCATGCAGAACAATTGCTGCTAGCAGTAAAATTGTTACTTTATCAAAACAACAATCTCTCAGCGCTGACTGCATCCACATAATCAGTAGATAAATGTAAGAACTAAACTTCACAAACATACAAGTAACAGCCTAAATACTGTACGTCCATTTATCGACTCCTACATTGTGAGAGCTCGAATCGGGGGCACAACCGGTTTCTGTACGTACATGCATATCGATTCCTACACTCGATGTTAGACACCAACATTTTACCAACTACCTGTGAGCTATGAACCGGGATCACAACCAGCTTTTGTACTGTAGGTGTTTGATGTTTTATGAAAATAATTAAGATGATTTTTTAAAAGATCGCACTGTTGAAAGTAAAATTTAGTGACGTAACATCAAACATTGTGGTACACACATGTAACATTTACCCCTCGTGCTAAGGTTTGGTTTCAAAACAGTTAAATTTGATTTGAACTGAATTACAATTCAACACGGACCTATGTGTATATAGGTCCGTGAATTCAAGAAGGAAAGTACATCCGTTCCAGCCGTATTATGGTCGTTCTAACAGACGGGCAGTTTACCTTATTGCAGTAAAACCGTATATAGCGACTCCGGATATAACGTAACTTCGGATATAACGAACAGTTCTTTTGGGCCCAACTTTTCCTTTTTTGTTTAATGTAAAAAAGATGCGGTTATATCGTACTCCGTTTATAAGGAAACTTCGGATAAAGTCTCTCACTTCACATGTATAACCTTTTGATAAACTAGTTAAAAAGAGAATACCAACACAATTGCTAAGTAAAATGTTAAAAGTGATAATATTTTTAGTAAACAATTATAAGCGTTTCTTTAAAAGCATGCAGACCTGGTGAAATCCCATTTTGGGAGAGAAAAAAACATGTTAAATATTCAAGTTTTGGCAATTAAGCGAAAATCGGCCTCATTCAATTGTATCAAATACAAATTTTTTTTTGTTTCAGTTTGCCAATGAAAACATGAACCGTCTTTTTAATGCTTTGCAATTATTTTATATACGGATATAGAAAAGGAAAACAGTTATAGATATTTATAACTGTTCAAAAGGTGGTAGAAAAATCAAAAGCAACTGTAAGTTGATGGTTGGGATTTGACTATAAAAACTTGTTCGATTTGTATTTTAGTTCGATATATATAAAGGAACGTCGATATATGGATATAAGGAACTCAATGATATAAGGAACACATTTAATAGATCCCGGAGAGTTCGTTATAAGCATAATTTACTGTATACCGGTACTATGTTTTCTCACACCGTCGGTACTAGGCTCAATTTATGTGGGCTCAAGTCAGTGGCTCTTACCACTAGAACAGTACGTGCGTAAATAAAAGTTATATGTCCGTGTGTTATCATTCTCTTTCAGTGATAAACATGTACATATCAACGTTTCATGATAACTGCTTGAGACACGAATAGAGATAGAGAGAGAGAGAGAGAGAGAGAGAGAGAGAGAGAGAGAGAGAGAGAGAGAGAGAGAGAGAGAGAGAGAGGTTTAGGATATACTTTGTATATATAAAGTGTCATTACCGCATACATTATACATGTACATAGAGATTTGTATTCTCACCTACGAGGTACAAATTTCCGCCCAATACCGGTGAAAATAACCTTATACTTAATTGCGATCTCTCATCGCTGCCGGGCTATTTTTACGTAAATTAAAAAGCAGCAAGCACATCACATACATACGAAAATATGATTGTAAAACTATTTTAAAAAAATAAACATAGGGTTGTGGGTATTCTTTTTCTTAGTTAGATCATTTTCTATCCATTTATAGCAGTTTTGAAGTAGAATTCGAGAAAAAGCTGTTTATTAATTTTTCATCCCCATTCTGTATTTACACTTATTTCTGCTTACTTGCGTGAAAATAAATCTACCATGTCCATTAAGTAGTGGATAAGTAAATCCCATTCTCATGTATTTCAGCGTTAATTTACATTAAATACTTAGTTCTGTTGTGATCCTTTTAAGCATCTTTTTTTCAATTATCAACAGTTAAAAGTGATCACGATGCTTTAATATTATTCTTAACATTTTTCTTTTTGGTCGTACTCTGTCATTCAATGTAGTATTTGTCGATCTCTGCATTAAGATAATTCATTCAAAATAACCGTATGGGTTGAGGTATTTCTTTTCATCTCACAGTTCTAAAACACGGTTCTACACACAGGTTACTAAAACTTACTGGTATACACAGTACATAAGTAATTACTAAAAACATTTAAGACTGAAATTTTATTGGTTACAATATGGAATACATTGTACATCATTATTGAAAAACACAGTTTTATACATATGTACAATGCAATATAGACATATTTTTATTTCATCGCTTTTACCTGTATAGAAAATGACATGCCGCATAACGTCGCGACACGCGGCATCACTCGGCGGGACTCGTTGTCGCGCTTGAATGCGCTTGATTGCTATTTTGTCTTTCAGATGCGGCAATTGAATGCCGCATACATTTTGCGATGTCGCGTCACGCGTTTGATTTCCCGCCGCATCTCCATGCTTTCAGACTCTTATTTACATGCCGCATGGACGCATATGCGTGGGGTTTCGCCTGTGCTGTACTGTACCTGTAGAATCGCGCTTAGCATGAATTCACCGAAAATATCGCTAAAATAAGAAGCCTGCAAATAATTCTAATCACAAGGTATATAATTTAGATAAGATAACTTCTAAATACATTTTCTACTGTTACCGTCATGGTGTTATATCTTTAGTTGCACTTTTATTTCTAGAGACTGATACCATTTATTCTGGAAAATCTTTCTTTAATATAGACACTCACATAGATGGCCTTGTGTCCTGCACATCAAACAAATCTAATTGATGCAATTACTACGTCTGCATCTACATTCACCCTAGACCACTGTCTTAAATATCATCGTCTGTATGTTGTGAGATGCCGTTTGTTAAAGGTTTTTATTTCTTGGACATGATGAATATTTATGTTTGTTTTACATTGAGATAATAAAAACTAAAATAAGAAAAGTCTTTGGCGTTTGTCAATGTCATATTTAGACTCACTGCTGGACTGATGAAATTCATCTGTGTACTGTACAGAACAAAAGTGCCCCCAAAAATCGCATTTTTAAACAACCTCTACAATAACAGAAAATGTAGTGCTTTGTAAAATTAGTTTGACACCTTATTAAATTTCCGAACAAAACAGATCTCCCACCAACTTATGTACTGACAATCTCAGAAAAGTAAATCAAATACTATGTGATTTCTGTGACAAAATGACATCAATACCCCTTTGGGAAACGGTTTGTAACAATGTTTGATACAATTTGTAAAGATGTACAAGTACAAGACTTTATTTGAAGTTTTAGAGCTATTTACAGTTTTAGAGCTGTTTACAGTTTTAGAGCTACATGTATTTCAAAACTTTAACATAACAAGTAGCTTAGCAGGAAAAAACAAATATGTTTACTCAATTAATTAATTTGATTGCAATACTATTGTAAAAATACCAAAATAGTATCTAACATCTATTGCATGAAGTAAGTAAACATCAAGGAGACTCCCGTTTTTAATATGCTTTACCAAGCTGCTTTATATTTTCTATACTTAATTGATCCTAAAATTTATGTTTGTAGGCAGGAGCAGAATCGTACTTCTGCCAAACGGTTACATGCGCTTACATTAAAAAGAAGAAAAAAAGAAACTTTGATGGACTGGTAAACTAATCGAAGATTAGTGTCGAGGTAGACAACAGATTCTTTGGCAAATCTAGACAATGCTTACCCAATTAGGTTACAGTAAACTTCCTTTTTCACTTCAGTACTAAAGAGTGACAAAAGTTGTTTTCACAATTTTATTCCATAACTACAACGTTAAGTCTAAGAATTGTATGGTTTAAATACATAAATACTATTTTCAATTTGTTTCCTATAGTAAAAAAAAAGTCAGATCAAAGCTGAAATTAATACCGCTTTGTGGTTCTAGAATTAACAGTAATTTGTTCGATTAATTTTAATATACATATAAATAACCCGTCCAAAAATCATTGTACGTTACAAAATATTGAATAAATTGCAGTATCGTTCGAAATGCTCATTTCCCGGTTAAATGACATTTATGTTATGAATCACTAGGCAGTTTGGCAAATAATCATTGAAGACGAATGAAAGATGTCAAATCATGTTTACAGTAGAGATTTACAGATTTTTCAAAACGTCAGACAACCGATAAATTGCCCACAAGAGGTGTAATGTGAATCCATGTTTGAGTGGGCTTGTAAAAATATGAATGAGATTTTTACGGGAGAACTTTAATGGTTTTGCATAAAATAGATGTTCTATGGAAATGTCTGAATGCTGTATGTGGTTTCAAATAGAAAAGAAGCCTTTACTTAATTGGCCAAATCAAAATAAAAGGAAATTCAAGTAATTTCAGTAGTATAGTCTGTTTCTCATAAAGCATGCAGATTCCCGTTCTAAACGAGATCTCATTAAATGAGCACGGATTGTGTTATTTTAATACTTTTGGATAGCAAACCGTATTTGTCGCTTCTTGCGTTCTTTGAACTCTTAACATTTATTGCATGCTTGTAATAAAAAGAGTTAGTTACAAATGAGAAGGTAAAATATGTAGTAAAATCTGAGTAAATGACAAGAAATATGAAATACAACGTATAGAAAAAAATAGTACAAAACTCCAAATTTATTATTTATACATACCATAAATTAATTAACACTTTTAAACTGTACACTGTATTTTCTGTTTTGGAGAAGCTTGTTTACCCACAAGTATAAAAAATTCATGTATAAAGAAAGTTTTTATCATAACTACACAAATTACTAAATTTCTACAGATATTTGGTCAGTTTCAAAGCTAACACAAACAACTTTAATTTTACTTTCTTTTCTAGTTACGTGTTTAGAAAACCACTAGTTGTAATCATGTTGACGTGAAAAAGTAACAAACACGTCGATGATTATGATAACCCTATTCAGTTTAAAAAGAAACTTGAAACTTCAGTAACTCCTTACTTTGATGCATCTGCTAGAAAACGAAGAAACAGTGCCTGATCTAATGAATGTTTTCGTTCCTAATTTATACCAAGCTTTTGACTGTGGAAACTAAATCAAACTTAGATATAGAAAAGGAAATCAAAAATGATAAAAATAAAAAGGGGTTTCAGCACAACTTCCAAATAATATGCAAACTGCACATAAATGTGTTGCATAGACGGTATAGGACTTTTGATTTAATACAAATCTAGTAAATCTTGTCCCTGTTTTTGTGGGTGCGAGTTTAAAGCAGGGATTTTGAAGCAACTACAAAAACATATTGTTTGTTTTCGATTCGAACTATCTTATTGTTTTTTTTATACTTGGTTTTATTGTTTTTGTCAATTTACTGTTACAATGTAAATAATTCGATCTTGTCAGCATTACAGCAAAGTACAAAACACTTTAGATAAGTATGTTAACCTTGTAGAGATGACTTTTGTGAAAAGAATCAACTTAGATAACATTATTTCAGTAATCAATTCTCGAAAATGCCTATTTTTGAAATTGGATCGCTCCCTCCCGAGAACACTTTTGTCCGGTGCAATATCGTAAAAGTCTTATTTCTTGCCAATCCTTTCTACAAATTGCTGACAAAAGCAATTCAACAGTAACAAAACAACAATTGCAAAATCAAATGTAAAGGTGAAATTCGTACTTGCTTGTTTAAGATATGCTTAAATAAATAAAACAGACTGTGTGAGCTACAATCATAACATCTAATCTTTTTTTCTGTTGTAAATTTATGAGCATTTTGAATTACTACATGAAAGACACAGATAGCAAAAATAGGGTATTGCTGTTTTTCTTTATCTGGTGTGACTTGTTAGGCCCCGAATGCATGTGTACCCTTGCAACTTCCTACTAACCGAAAACAACAACAACAAAACAACAAACAAAAATAAATAGAACTCAAGACAGTTAGCGACAAACAAGGAAATTGATCAATTAATGCATGTACATGTATCTTATTTGCCACTGTGCGAAAAAACTCAGTTTTATGAAAAGGGTATGCCCTAAGATTGTCAAAGATTCAAATTCATACAAATAAAGGAAATGTATAATTTTTATCAGAAAAATGCTAATATTATATTGTAATATTTGTTAGAATAGTTTATAATTCAAAGAACGTTTATGAAATACTTAAAATTGTAAGTAATATAGGGTAGAAATAAAGTCAAATTTCTTTAAAGTTAAATTACCTTTCAAAATGGTCACATTGGTTTACAGTTGAGAATGACGCTCAAAGCACAGTGGATGCTTTAAAAACATATAAGAATATAAGTTTTACAAAGTTATTTCTGTTCTTGACAAATGCATATTAAGATATACATAATCGAAAGGCAGTATTTTTTATATTTTGACTAGGATAGTCAAAAAAGATTTTTACAGATCTCCTCTATATTCAATGTGAATGAAACTGTTATACAAATCGTTATTTTTGGATTATAACTATGGCAATGTTTATTATTCTAGGAGTATAAATCACTGATTAATGTTTGATTTAAAATTTTGATGGTCACTTTGAACGGTAGTATCACTTTAAATCAGACATTTTTACACTAAATTATTTTATACGAACAAGCGTTTCTGTTAAATTTCTTTGTTAAATATGCATAAACAGGTTTATTATTGTTCTGAGAAAACACAATGTCTGATGACTTCAAATAGAACACGTGCACTTCATTCCACACCTGTACCATAATGTTTTGCTGCCTTAATTCTGTAATCACTTAAAGAAATAGACTTTTAGAAGTTTGAAACTTTGACATAGTGCTAGGGGTAAACGGTCAAAGCTGGACATCTCTTGACTTAATATCTGGCTACTTACGGCTTTTGTTAATACATATATATATATTTGTTTTACCGCTCACTGACAAGGAATGTTTTGGCAAGCAATATTCTTACTGACAGCTTTAACGTTCTATACTTTTTATTTTCTTCAGTGTTATTCATTTGTATGTATATGAAAATTTATCAAATAAACAAAATAATAAATTCACTTTCATGGTACAGTTTTTATGAAACTAGATTCGATGTAATTTCTCCTTCAATGCTGAAAGTACAATAAAAATAGATATATATTTTGATGATAGTTACATGCAATGATCTCAATTTATTAATAACTTTACTTTTGAGGAAAAAAATACTTATTTAAAGTGACATCATGCGCATCTTACTGCACATAGTGTATTTTTGTGACAGTTTTATAAAAGCATTTTTCGGTTGCTTTGCATTTAAATGATAATGCCGCATTTGAAGTTGGTGTTTTAAAAATTAAGAAATTGGACTAATAAAATATTACTTCCCTTCTTCACAGTGATCTCCCTTGAGTTTTTGTCGTTGTTGGTAGAGATTTTAGCAGTTGAATGGAAGCAACTCCTGCATGCAGTTGTTGTTTTTTTTTAAATTGACTCTTCCAGTGAAAATAGGAAAAGTAATATGTGGAATGCTATTTATTTCGTACTGGTAGCAGGAAGAGTTTGGTGTTTTGGGTTAAAAGCTATAATTTCCTCTACCCTTTTTACACACACCTATTTCAGCTGCATATTTCCACTTTAACAATTACATAGCATCAAAAAGAAGTAGACTTTTCGATTATCAGCATGCCTTTTACTTGAAATTACGTTTGTGTTCCACGTCAAGATTGATCTTGAAATTGATCTGCTGTGTCAGTCAAATACAGAACAGAGCATCCCTTGATTGGGCTGTCAATAAATGGATGGAACAAGTCCACTGAATGTAATAGCTCATTGATCCAACGTTTTTCACTCCATGTTCGAATCAACGATTTAATGCTTGCTTGATAACATCAAATTTATGTTATCAAGA
>JAFMSR010000012.1:14110591-14141763 GCA_022818135.1 Saxidomus purpurata
GGTACAAAAAAGGAGTTTATTCAATATTTGAACAATTGTAATCAGCAGGCAATAATGAACACGCACCGTAGTTGTTGCTCTTATATGCACTTATATCAGGGTACAAACAAACACAAAAATATTGATTTTTAAATGTCTTGTATATTTGTTTATTGCGTGTCAAAACATAACAATGTGAAAATGCAATAAAATCAATCTGCTGACTTTCATAACCAAACTACTCTATAAATAAAAGAAATAATTTTAGGAGCTGGTAACATTATATTTTCGTGCACGGGTTTTATTTAAACCTCAACAACTTAACAAAAGGGAATTTTCAATAAGTTCTGCATTGCATGCTTGAACTTTTTTTGAACCAGGTTAATCAGTATCACGATTCGCAATAGAACGAGCATTTCAAATTCATGAACACCTCATATTTGTTTATCAACCTATCTCTTTCTTAAAAAGCATACGATAACCCCGAATTCTGTTTATATATAGGATATTTATAGAGTATATAAAATATATGTTGAAAAATAACAAAAGAAATCTATCAAAAAATGCTAAACTAAGGTAAAGATGACCTTCACGTGACAAGATACTGACGATCGACGTCACAATGTAACTCTAAAGACAAACGAACTATTTTTTCTAGACACATTGAGATTATATAACACTTATTTAAAAGCATTCCCAGACTGCTATATCATACAGATCAACAGACAGCAAGGGAAACTTTCCTACTTTTCTTGTTAATAGTTTTAAGACGTCAATGGTAGCTATCATTACCACATAGCCGAATATCATTTATGCAAGAGTTATTCCCCTTTTCATTCTTCTGGTAGCCTTATTCATCCGTATGAAATGTCCAATTTTTCAGTTTTTGTTTGGAATGGATTTTCAGATCAATGAATTGACCATTTCGAGTTTTTCCTATAGTTTGACAAGATTGTATCGTTGTTTCAAAACAACTACATTTTCATTTTACTTGCGACACATAGCAAAACTTAATAGTTTGACTGGCTGGCCAACAGCTGCAGAACAGTTTTATTCCATTTGGTAATACTTGAAGTTGACATACTTAGTTTTAGCTAGATGTAATTACTACATTAACATGCGCATTTCCCATTAATGCTTTAAAGAACAATAACTGTCGAATCAAGCCGCCCAGATGGCGTGTGACAAAGATGAAAATATAGTTTGCACGACTAAATAAGGTTTACGAGCCGGTGAAGTGACATTGACGAATATATATTATGCATGACTGAATAAGGTCTACCAGCTGGTGAAGTGACATTGACGAATATATATAATTCACGACTGAATAAGGTCTGCCAGCTGGTGGAGTAACATTGACGAATATATATTATGCACGACTGAATAATGTTTACCTGCTGGTGAAATGACAACGACAATAAATTATTGTGTACTCTACCAGCTCTTTATTCTAGGTAAAGAAAATTGCTCTTCCTGCTCGTTTAAACCGATAATAATGCGAAGTTAATTTACAACACGGTCCCATGACAATAAAGTATTTAGCTTAAACGTGTCTTATAATGGCCCACTATGTAATTACTTTGTGGTGACAAGTAATTATCAGTGGATCCTGGTTTTTGTCCGTATGGAGACATATTGGTGAGACTCTTATCTAATTCACTTTTTTATTCATATCTAAATTCATATTACTTGCGTCATATGAGAAGGATCTCAAATGACCAAAGGTACATTGGTTTCTTTGTTTGGTTACGAAATGACATTTTTTAGTACTTTCGATTTTAAGCTAACCTGGCAAGTAGAGCCAAGGTGGGATTTTAGGGTTCCGTTATAATTGTCACACGTTGTCGTCGTGCATCGTCCGTCATCAACCTTTTGTTTTTTTTTAATTATTCTACTCTGAAACAACACAGTCCTGAGCTTATATATTTGGCAAGTAGCCGCTACTTGCCTAGTAGACCTTTACCGAGATTGTTCAAATCATGACTCAAAGGTCAAAATTGACCCCGTCACGAGTGTCACTTGATTTTACAAAGACTTATCTAGAGAAACTTCAAAAGTCTAATACAAGGCATAGAGCTCAAATACAAAATTAATGTAGTTGCAGTGTTTCATCGTGTAGTGGATCTCTACCAAGATTGGTCAAATCATAACCCCCGGGTAAAGAACTCAATCTGCCACGGCAGCTTCTTTGTATTAAGGAAAATTTTAAAATCTTCTTCAAAACTAAAAGGCAGATTGGCAAGTAGCATCGTCTTGTTGACATCTACCAATATTGTAAGCTCACCTGAGTTTACGCAGGTGACGGTTTTAGTATGGTTTAATGTTTGTCGTCCGTACATAATTGTTTCAAATGACTTCTTTGCATAAACCACTACATAGAATATCGTCACACTAGGCCAGAAGCACTGTGACATTAAGTTCTCTTGAATATGCTTTCTTCTATTTCCGGTTGAATGAACAGCATGTTCACAACAATTCAAACAAATATTTCAAAACATTATTCTTCAAAACAGCATAGCCAATAACTAGATATTTGGTGTCTAGTGGATCTCTACCAGGTTTGTTTGATTTTAGTGGATGGCTTGTTTTACATAGACTTGTATACATATACTATAAATATCTTCTTCTTCAAAACTACTATGTGTAGAGCTTAATACATATTGTGTGTGTAATATAGTCTAATGGACCTCTATCAAGTGCGTTCGCGTATGAAAATATAGGCTAATATGAGAAAATGTAAAATTCTTCTTCTGCCAAACACATGGTCTAGAGCTTAGATATATAGTATGTAGCATTGTATAGTGGACCTTTTCCATGTTTGTTCAAATCGCAACCCCATGTTCATGACATTGTCTAATGGACCTCTAGCAAGTTTTTTCAATTTTTGTCCCTTGGATTAATATTGACCCCGCCAGTATATATCTCTGTAAAGTGTTTCTGTATTTTAATATAATTCGCTTTCTGTCTGTCACTAGCAGATTCAGTTTGTCGCAGATCCAGTATGCATCAGGTCACCATGGGACACGAGTGAGAACTTCTGTCTATTGCGTGTTGCACAGCAAGTGTATAATGGAATAATCCCACAAGAAATATTGCATTAATTATTTTGCATTGTTTTACAAAGATTTCCTCTTAAAATAATTCTACTGAGTACGTAATATGCCTTTTTATTCATTCCTAGACGATATCAACAATATCTATATCTACCATTTTCAATTAAAACTACTCTTTCGTGATCGGAACAGTTTCGCAGATCAGGTTAACATACATACGACAGAGGATTCTAACTTCACTGGTGAAGAGTTTATATTGTAAATAGATATCAGATTAATATGTACTTAGAAACACAAAGGGTTTAATTTTCTATAAGATAAACACAGGATTGGGTCTGTTTACATAGATTCTTTTCAATCATGAAATATCTTCAAGCAATGCCTGAAAATATTACAGCTGTTTTTGAATGAATCCAGTACTTCTGTAGTTTTCTATTTCTGTGTGAAAACAGAAGTTGTTCTTATTGAATCAAAACTTGCTAATGGCAAGACATTTGAAAGAAAGCAATCATATAAATTTTTCAGACATACGTTTTCCTTGGCAAACATAATCAAAGCACCTTTCTTCAATAATGAAGTTTCGTCTAGCTTGAGGTAAAACATATAGAGCGTAAATTTGTTCAATAGAAGGCCATTATGCTAAGTTTATTAAGCAATAATTTACAACCGTACCCCGCTGGATATTTCATATAATTGAATTTTGCACTGCCAATTTCGTACATAACATGCCGACCTAGTGGAATGTGATTGAACGTGCCTGTATTTTTCTATGAAACAAAATCGTGTTCAAAGAAATCATTTCAACGGAAACAGGGGTTTACTTTCATTTGAGCTTTGGATTTACAATGAAAATGATGAACAGCTATTAACGAAAGCAAATACGGACCAATCAAGCACTTTATTTAGATCGTTTGTGGTAACGAGTATACGTACATATCAAGCTCAGTGCATGTTTTTATCGTCAATAATAGTAAGTGTTATGCCATATTTACTCGCAGCATCTGACAAAACAGCCGTATATAAAATCGCTTTTAAGTCAGCAAGAGTACAGTCGCTTCATTGCTACAATAATATTAAACGAGATGGCGGGGTTAGAATTGCTTACTTTAACCCAAATTGTTAGCTTGTTCAAGCATACCAAAGCAACAGAATATGTCCTTTACAAACAATTTCTTTGCACTATGTCTATATCTAAAGCAGTTTTAATTAAATTTATTTGCAATGAATATGACCATAAAATCTCGGTCAGTTCCAACTTGAGGCTAAATTGAGACAGGACCTCAGGTTCGTGTGCCCCAATTCGACAAAACTTGCTATCTCTGATCTGTTCACAACCTTGAAGCCACATTTGTTGAACAGTCATAACAAGAGTGTGTAGCCACAAAAACAACAACTATGGACTGTTTTCGACCAAAATGGACAATAAGTGTTGGCCTTGTTTTATCAAAAAGCCATATTGAACTATATTTATTACTTTCTTTCATATCTTTATCTCAGATACTATGATATTCTTCAGAAAAAGTAATCTTGGATTGTTTTTACATTGTATTACATTTGAACAGTTTTTTATTTTTGTAACCAATAATTCAACAGCAAATGACAAGAAAAAGAGGAATATAAACACTTATAATTCATATCAATTTCAATCTTATAGTGGTGGTGTGTCTTTGTCATTTTCTAACAACATGTGTAATTACTGTTACGTTGATAGCGATTTACGAGCGCAGAAAATTGCATTGAACTTTATTTTTATGATATTTGATTCCTCATTCTCAATTCTTATTGGTGATGACGGAAGGTCATGTGACCTTTGCGTGTTATGATAGCGTAAAAGTAGGCTCACTTGCGTTTAATGGCTTACAATACAGATAAACGTGTTAATTTTACACGAGCTCTTAAGACAACCTACATTATATTATCTTTTATGCCTGTTTACACTTCAATCTTAATTGTATGTGGCTTTCAAATGTAAATATTTACATTGTAGTAAGAGGCTCTGAAAGAATTGAAAGCTAGAACACTGGATAATACCGATATCAATAAGAGAGAACAGTTGTTTGAGGGTTGTTGTGAAACAAGAGGGAATGTTAGTCTTGCTTTATTATTTGGATGGGCGGTAGCCTTCACGTTCAACAAACTTCATGTGACTGTATAGAAGTTTCGTAATTCTGAATTCTTAACTTGAACGCTTCTTTTAGAAAACCGACACCGACATCCAAAGGAAAATACGCGCAAGTTGACAACGCAAATTATGTGGAACATGTGAACACGAAATGATTCCGTTTTAAAGCATATGATAACAAAAGTTTTCCGTAGGAAAACGCGCTCGACTATTCTCATCTCTTGTCGATAAAGATAAAGCAAGCTTTTTGTCAGTAAAAGGCAAAACAAGTACATGTGTATTTTCAAAGTATAGACAAGGGCCGAACGTAGTTAGATATCAAGTCAAAATTTAACTAAGGTAATTTTTTGATACCCCTGAACACTGCAGCAACGTTTCAAATCATTGTTTTAAGTAGATACTTAGATATACTTCAGCTATGAATTTCTAAAAACAAAAAAATAGTTTTAACAGAGTTATCTCCTTTCTTTGTTGTCATGCTGATAAAAGAAGTATTGTCACTTTCAAAGTATATCTGAAACTACGGTTACATGTAATTGAATAACAGGATTTGTACGAAAACCTTAACCGAGATTTTCATTCTGACTTTTGTCTAGTGACAGACTGTAAGCATCTGTATATGTCGGTCTTGGATGATTTAGACAAATTAGTTTCCTTTTTGAGTAATTTGTTTACATACGCGTCATTTATCACCGTATCAAGCGCTCGCATACTTCTATCAATTATGTCCAGAGACGCTTGCTATTCGAGCGTTTGCATAATAAGCTGTCCGGATGTGTTGTCAAAGACAGTTTCTTGTTGATGTCATTATCTAAAGAGATGTCACTGACCGACTGGCCTATCATTCGATCTCCTTGCTTAGTCTCCTCAACAGTTTCTCAGAAATCTAACAAATAAGCATTCGATCGAAATGCAATTGCAGTTTTTCTACAACTATATTTTAAATGAACCTGTAGGAAAACATACCTAGTTCACCTGAACGCACAATACCCTTAATTAGTTTCCCATATTGACAGTACAATGTAGATTGGGCGTCGTCTGTCACCCGTTTCAATTTGTTCCTTACATAATGATAGTCATCTTTTGAAGTAATGCACGAACACTATTTAATAAAGAAACTGTAGCAACATAAAGGAATATATTTCAAAATCCTCCTACCGGAAACTGTTGACTGGTTTAAAAGGCATCTTTTGTCGATTTAATGTTCCTTTCACTACATCTTAATTCATTAATTTTGACAACACAATGCAACCCACCAGACCACAGAAATATCTTTTTCTGTATGGCTTCCGAGAGGTCTTGTCTGAAAGGACTAGACCATTTCAAATAAAAAGTGACCCTTTACTTGTACTGCTCTGAAATACTGTTGAATTGGAAAAAAGCATAACTTAAAGATATCCGTAAAGTTGGTTTGCAGTTTGCAGTTCACAGTTCGCAATTTGAATCGCGAACTGGCAAGAAACAGTTGCAGTTCGCCCCCGACGCGACCCGCGCCCGCGGCCCGCCCCTCGAACCCAAACCACAGTCGCAGTTCGCAGTTCGCAATTCGAATCGCGAACAGCGAACGGCAACTAATCTTCATTTGAACGGCTAATTGGGAATGAGAAGTACTTTTGTATTTCTGTTATTCGATTAGGAAACTCATGATAGTTTGCAGTTCGCAAAGTTGCCTGCAGTTCTCAACTGAATCGTGAACTGCATACTGTGAACTGGCTTGCAGTGCACAATGCGAACTGGCAACTTGTCTGCGGTCGCAGTTCGAATCGCGAACTGCAAACTGGCACTACTTGCAATCGCAGTTCGCAATTCGAACTGCGAACGCGGACTGGCAACAATCTTCATTTGAACGGCTAATTGGGAATGGAGTCTTTGTTTTCGTTATTCGATTAGGAACTCATGATAGGTTTGCAATTCGCAAAGTTGCCTGCAGTTCTCAACTTGAATCGCGAACTGCAACTGCAACTGGTTTGCTGTGCCCCCCCCCCCACAAGCGAACTGGCAACTTGTCTGCAGGAGCAGTTCGAATCACGAATTGCGAACTGCAAACTGCAGATTAGTTGCCAGTTCGCAGTTCGTTATTCGAATTGCAAACTGTGAACTGCAAACTAGTTGCTAGTTCGCGATTCGAATTGCGAACTGCAGACTAGTTGCCAGTTCGCAGTTTGCGATTCGAATTGCGAACTGCAGACAAGTTGCCAGTTTGAGTTGTGGACTGCAAACCTAACATGAGTTTCCTAACTGAATTACGAAATACAAACAACTTCTCATTCAAATGAAGATTAGTTGCCGTTCTCGATTCAAATTGTGAACTGCAAACATGTTCGAACTGTGCTTCAGGAAGTGAGTGCCAGCCCAGTTCCGTCGTGCGAACTGCAACTGCAGATAGTGCCAGTTTGCAGTTCGTCCTTATTGAATGCGAACTGCGAACGCGAACGCGATAGTGCCAGTTGCAGTTCGCTATCAAATTGTGAACTGCGAACGCAACCTTTGAATAACTTAAAGCGCGGTTGATTTCCTATACACATAGATATTAAGAACAAACTTCTTTTCAAAGAAACGTTTAGAATACGGTTACTACCAAGTTTATTCCATATGTTTGGATTATTCACTGACAGGACAGTAGAATGAGTGTCCTATTCTAAAAGATCTATGTTCAGAAACCATATTTCAGACTTTGAAATAATTCTTTTGTACAACTTTCTTGATTGTTCAAATAATATTTATGAAATAAAAGAATTCCAACGGAGGGCATGGCTTGCATCAATATATTACTAAACAGAAAACTTATCTCACATTAAAAATTATCTGTGTCTTAAAAGGGGGATTACATGGTCGCTTTTGAATCTATACCCGTCTTCCCTTTAAGGTAAAATGATGGCGCGAAAACATACGTCGTTCTATAAGATCTTGGGTTTTGTCTGCACTTCTGATAACAGCAAAACAACTACAGAAATATGTCTTTGCTGTTACACGTTCGCGATTGCAATCAAGTTGATTAAAACATGTAGTTGCTTCCTGTAATTGGCATGTTTGCCGACATATTAAGATTATGTGGAAGTGTTAAATCACACTTGAAATATTCCCGCAGGAATCTTCAACAACTTTAGGTGTCTACCGTTCACAAGTTTTGTTACAATGTCAATTAAGGTGTTTTTGTAGTCGAGTAATTTTCAACTCTAAAATACAAATGAATCGTTTCAAACTTTAAATATAGAAATCCAGTATGACTGGAAGGATGTGCTACAAAACACTTGTCGCCTACCTATGCTTGATATATCACATGAATTGTTAAGAGCGGTTTGACTTCATTGTATGATCAAAATAACTGAATGACATTTTCTAACCATGGTGATTTTATAAGACTAAACAGCAAAAGCATAGTTTCACTGTATACGATAACTTTCATTGTACTCAAACATAAGAATTTGTTTGAAGGACAATCAGAGCAAACTTTTTTATATTTTTTTCTTTTTATTTTTGCTTGATATACTGTGTTATGTTGCAAACAAGCATACGTATACAATATACGAGGTGCTAAGATTTAGGTTTTGAAGAAATTGTAAGTATGTGTTGGTTAATTACTTTGTAGCGACATGTAGTGTATATGACGTTTTTAACACAAAAAATTAAAAATATCTAAACATAATCAAGTTTAATCTAAGCACATCATAGACTTAAAGAACAGGTTTGCAAATGAATATATTTCAATTGTTAACACATGTACCCGTGAAGATGAAGACGTAACTGGATTTAAGCTACTAATATACTGTCTCTACAGCTACAGAGTCTTGTTATCATAGTTGTACAGGGTAAATATAAAATATTCTTTGGCTTCCTTTAAACATAATACAGACATATTCCAAAGAACAGAGAGTATATATGTAAATGATAATTTTTATACTCGTTGCATGAATTTGTTATCAATTATTCGTCGAAACCCTATCTCAAATACATCTTTTAAAAATGTAACTATGCCTTAAGTATTCTGGTAACTTATTTAAAATTCATTTTAAAATTTCTAAATTTTAATAAGATTTAAAGTGGTCTAATTATAAAGTATCTTCGGCATATTGCTAGGCAATGTTTCCCTCGAAGGAATCGTGTCTGATTAATTTAGAACTTAACTACATCATTTATTTAATATTACGCTTTTACGATTATTCAGTTGAGATTTCTTTACAGATAAGTAACAAAGTTTGACATTTTACGACAATACTAGTAGAAGAAAATTAAAGTTATTTAAGGAGGCGTAAACTATAAGACGCTTGTTTCAAAATACAATGTAATGCCTAATGCCTAAATCAGAGCACTTTGGATTGAAACTTGGTTCTTGTTGAAATCTTAAAACATGTTTTTGAGTTTGATGTAAGATCTGTTGTAATCAAGCACGAATCATTATACACATGGTTTTAATAATCCGAGTAAGACATGACACAACGTAACTAAAATATGTCTCTTTTCTTAGTTCAAAAAACTTTTTTTACAGTCATATGAACCTAGCTGATTGCAAATGATACTGCCTTTGCTACCAGTGCTGATCTTGGTCCACCTGCCAATCCGTGTCTGTTCATGATATCTGCACTGGTCGCTATTCAGTCAGTCAATTTTCAGTTGACATACACTTGTACAGCTAATGGTGCTACATTTTCAACTGTAACATAGACAAAATAAATTTAGAAACTCTGGAGTTGGTAAGGTTTCAAACAATTTATGACGATGAATTTCGTAACTGTTAACTGTAAGGAAATTTAAGCCATATGTAACAGAGGAACGAATTTCATGAGCAAGTCGACTACAAATTGCTACTTTACTTTGTTCTGTATTTATGTTGCGCATGCGTTTTGATGGTGCTTTTAAGAGAACTACACATGCAGTTTAATAAAATTATTTAGGAAACGTCATAACGTCATCAGCATTTTCAAATATGTTCCATTTCCCTTGTGGTGAACAGTAAATAAGTTCCATTTCCCTTGAGGTGAACAGTAAATATGTTCCATTTCCCTTGAGGTGAACAGTAAATATGTTCTATTTCCCTTGAGGTGAACAGTAAATATGAACTAAGCAGCGCGTGCGTCGGGCTAGACCACGAGATTTTGTAAATATGAAGAAGTATTTTATTGGCTCTCTTACAAGACTGGGATTGCTTTGTGTCTCTTCAGAAGAATGCACGACACATTCAATCACAGCATCTTGGAAATAAATCTAATTTAAATGTGTCACTCTATTCAAACAAAATATGTCTATAACCTGTACCCTGTTGTTAGTAAACGAGTATTCTTCTGCGACTAGTACATGTCGGTGTAAGCCGTCTAGTGATGATCTGCACTGTTCGCTATTCTCTCATTTAATGACACATTAAACACAATTAATGGTACTTTCTGAATTGACAAAATGGTCAAGTCGATTTCGGAACTCAATTGAGTAAGGGTTTAAACATGCCGATTGTGCGGAACACTTTTATACATCAATGTTTAGTATTTGAAACAGAATGTGTTTTGTTCTGGGACTTTTACTGTATATCATATTATTACACAGGGTAATACACTTTATCAATGTTTTGGACTTTTCAGGCGCTGTAAACAATGTTGTAGAAGAAATTTCAAGCTTATACGTTGATATTTTTTCATTTTTGTTAGGTATATTTTGTTATGAAATGATCCAACTGTACTTCAGTTTATATGTTGAAGGTTTACCTTTTATCCTCGAAAGGAGGGCAAATAAAATCGCACCGTCCATGCGTCCGTCTTTGCATTTTCTTCGTGTCCGGGCTGTAACTTTGTCATACGTTAAAGAATTTTGAAACAACTTTGCACAAATGGTCAGTAGATCAAGAGAACGTGTTGTTTGCAAGACCCACATCCCTACCTAAAAGGTCAGGGTCACACTTAGAGTTTAAAGGTAATGAAATCCTTTATATGCACACATTTGTGACCGGGCTGTTAATGTGTCATGCATTAAAGGATTTACTTTAAAATTACTTTGCACAGATGTTCAGCACATCAAGATGACGTGTCGCGTGCAAGGTCACACTTAGAGTTTATAGGTAATAATATGCATAAATTCGTGTCCAGACTGTACCTTTGTCATGCATTGAAGGATTTTAAAATAATTTGGCACAGATGTTCAGCACACCAAGATGACGTGTCGCCTGCAAGGTCATACAGTTTAAAAATAGCCCTGTATAACTTTGTCATGCATGTAAGGATTTTAAAATTACATGGCGCAGTTGTTGAGCACATGGAGAGGACACAGACTGTGAGATGCTTCTTTTGGGGGCATTCTTCACTAATGAGGGACAGCTCTTGTTGGTTATGTAGCAATGGTGTATGTCACTTGTTGTAACATTTGTAAATTTTCAAGACTTACGATGTTAAATAACTGGTAGCTCTTAAATTACTAATTATTATTTTGAACATTAATGTTAGAATGTACATGTACATGCTACAGATATATCGCAGAATTGTTCAATGATATTGCAATACAACAAAGAAACGCTGTCTGGCAGCGCTTTTTCGACATGTGTATGAAAGAAATACATACGTCAAAATTGTTTCGACTAAATATATTATTTCATAATTCTACCATGCTTTTATTACTCGACAGTTTTAGTGCAATTGGGTATTTAATATAATAAACTAAAGAGAGATCCTCTTTATAGATATGCTATGCACAACCATAAAATGGAAAAGCAAGTCGGTAAGTCGTGTATATTTTGGTTTTTAATATATGGAGGTACATCATGACTCAGTAACTGATGAAGTAGACAATCTTAGCAGTATTCCATAAACATAAAGCAAAAACAATTATAAAATGTAATTTGGAACCGTAGGAACTCTATCCTGATTAACTTCAAGAATTAACACAATTACTAGTGTCTTGCGAAAAATCTAGTTCAAAATTAATTTAGAATGTCTTATTATAGTTCATCTGGCGATATTTCCCTTAGGAGGGAGTTGCACTTAAATCTAATTGGATTAGAACTTTATGATGTTATTTATCTACAATTAAGATAGGTATTTTGCAGTTCAATAATTGCTTTATTCATTGGTGACTTTCGTAATTACGGAATTAAATAAATGTGTGTGAAAAT
This sequence comes from Saxidomus purpurata, assembly GCA_022818135.1. Lineage (NCBI taxonomy): Eukaryota > Metazoa > Mollusca > Bivalvia > Venerida > Veneridae > Saxidomus > Saxidomus purpurata. The sequence goes on from JAFMSR010000012.1 coordinate 14,122,836, forward strand.
TTACTCGGATGACTTGCAAGAAATTTAAAGTTATTTTTCGAAATTTAGATACACACAGGTTTCAAAGCTAAGCCTATCTTTGAAGCAGATCACTCTGGATAGAAACACTGGTAATCATGAAATATCAAAGCATTTCATGAGCAGTATGAGGGAGAGATCTAACATAAAGATTACAAAGATGATAATCAAATCGACCACATGTTGCTGACGCTATATGTGTTGTTGGTTATAGAATCTTTCTTTCAACAGAATCATGCTTGGAATTTAATTACCCTTTACATGTCTTCCGCTAAAAACATGCCGGAAACATAATAACGTCATCAGCATTTACAAATGTGTTCCTTTTCCCTTGAGGTAAACATTTATTATTAACAGTCTAGGCAGTGCGTGTATCGGACACGACAAAGATATTGTGTAAATATCGAGTCATACTTATTCAGTCTCTAATAAGCTTGTGTATGTTTTCTGTCTCTTTTTATAAAAACTGGTTTCTAATTATGTAACAGTCAATGTAGGTGTATGCAAAAACCCTATAACGAATTCAAACACTTTAAATTCTAAAATCTTTGTGAAGAATTTAAAACTTTCCTTTTCAAAATGTAAAACAAAATTTTGTTTTTTTTACAAGTCGCATTTCACACTCCATTATAAACAAACTCAAATAACAAACATTTAGTTATCATTGGCTTACGAAAGAATAGATACATTGCTTTACTATTTGTCTTTCTTTCATTGGCAAGACTAATAATCCCATTTCATTTAGAGAAGCAATGTTTATTTTTCATTTGCAATATGTTCCATATTATTTCACTTCTTCTCCCAATACGAAAGACTGACATGCCACAGAGATAAGTATAACCTATAGCTCTATTCTTCGTTTTGGAATGTCGATATATTCGGCAGATATTCTTTGAAGTCGAAATATTGAGATACTACGGAAAAGTACCTGGCCACAGTCTTGTATTTTTAAATATTCAAAAGTAATGTACATCGAAACTGAATTCTATTCAAGAAATAAAATAAGGCGCACGGTTCAACTATCTGTTTCCAACCTATGATATTATCTCTGTCTTTGTATCCAAACAAAATATGTTATACTTGGTACTGCATCGGTGACAAAATATCTAAAAAGAAGAAATATCTTTCCTTGGATAGGTATCAATGGAGACGGTTGAATATGCAGTTTATCTTTAGATCGACAGCTACATTTTTTATCAATGAAGCGATCACGTGGTCATACAAATTCCATTCACCGCGCTTCCATTCGTTATATTTGATTGGTGCAAAACGTAGGTCAAAACCCAGCTTTAACAGCATACGTCATAAAAAAACACAAATGGTGACTTGTTCTAAAAGTTTAAACAAGTTAAAAAATAGCTCTTTCCGACACTGACAGTTAAAATATTTTTTTCTTCTTCAATTATATAGAAAGTTCCATATTGTTTTTGAAAAAATATTTAGAGTAACGTCAAGCGTTCTGTTAGTAATTTATTTTGGTATAAGCCTATCATGCACGAGAAGTGCCATCATTTAAATAGTTTAAATAGAAGATCAATCAAATACTGGTGATAGATCAAAACATGTTGGTGATTGTATGGTATACAAGTCAGTACTTTACTATTGCGCAGATTCTAAAATAAAATCTAATAGAAATAAGAGGTTTCAGTTTCAGTTTACAAATGAAGGCATGGGTATTTTGATTTAGGATAATGTCAAGATTGTTTACGTTTCTTTTGGAAGTAAAGTACATGTAAATAGTGGTTACAAATCTGAAGTTATAAAGTTTTTAACACGTGTCAATATTCTGTAGTGTTCTTTAATTATATAATAAGATATAAATGATTTATATCGTCCGATAGAATTATCTGGAATATATCCCAAGCATTGCGAACATCATATTTATCTTAAATGTCATTTTCAAGAATTAAAGCAAGTACGTGTACATTGTAGTCCATTCAAACTAGGTATACCTTTAACGAAAATATAATAAAGTCTTTTGACTATAGACAAAGTAAACTTCAATTTACTAATGCATATTATGTTTAACTGAACTGCAGTTCCTTGTATGCTAATAGTTTTCTTTGTTCTATAGATTTTAGAACGCATCAACTAAGATATTACATAAAATTATCAATTTTAGTTTTAAGTTTATTAAAAGTCTCGAAATCAGGTCAAAAATAGGCAAATTGGCGAAATATTCATTTTTTCATGAAATAAAATTTTAGTAAGCACATCCTACCTTGCATGTACCAATATAATAATTAAATATACTTATTCTACGCAATTTACTATAACTTCATTCTGAACTCTCTTAACATGCTTGAAATTAATTTTTAATTCATTTATCATATTCGACATCAGTTTTCAGACGTTGTTTTAATAAAATGTCTATATTTTATGTTTTTCAGTGAAATATAGAGTTTTCTCAGTGAAATAAAAGTGATAATCCACAGTTTGAAACAGTGGTCCTTTTTTTTTCACTGTTTTCACTTTCCCGGATTTACGTCAAAAAGAACCGAGCGTAATTAATGCTGGAAACCATGGACGATGACGTCGTTTAAATGACGTCATTTGCGCTATGTTTCTGGTGACGTTTCCCGATTTTCGATATTTTGTAGAAACAAACCAATAAAAGTAGAGTTTTAACCAAAAAAACAGAAAAATGTTGGTATCGGTGTAACATACGTTAATTTCCTCTGAACACAAGGTTATTTTCACCGTGGCTGCGCCCTCGTGAAAATTCCTTTGGTGCTCACCGGTAAAACATGATCTTCACCACCTATATTCGCGGGTAACGTCATCAGAAAGCATAGCACATGTGACGTCATTTTAACGACTTAATCATCGTATATTTTCGATTATATAGAGCGCTTTGTATAATTTTTGACGTTAATTCGATAATAAGATATTGATTATGTCAGTGAGCAAACAGTGAGTTTTATCGGAATACAATCGCTAAACCACCGAAAAAGATTTCTTTCTCTTACAATGAAGAGCTGAAAAATTTGGAGGGTGATATCACTTAAAGACTAATACATTTTAAAGTAAAGTAATAATTATTGTAGTTTTTCTTTCTTTTGTAGTAAGCCGCTTAGTTTTATCGTTCAATTCCTTACTCGCAATGCTGCATTATTTACGTTCCCCCTATGGCATTTGCATACCTCACATCTATATATCATATTTGTAAGTATGTTTTCTCTCTTACCCACCCTTCACATCGAATAATAGATTTCAAACTCAACTCCAGACGGCATTTGGATTATAAACTTCGATAAGGTGATTAAAGAACATATTAGCATATAAATGATTTTCAACGCAATGTCTTTATTTCCTGAATTTAGGAACAATAATTAAGGAAATTATCAGAAATCGAAAATTGCAGAGGACACCGACAGAATTGTATAAAAGCACGCGATGTTTTATTCTCATAAAGACACAAGGGAGACTGGTAAATTGAAAATTCCTTTACCAAAGATTTTATGAGATTTTTATTAAGATTTCAAATGTAGCTTTTCATCCCTGTGTGTATTGGGACGTGTTTCTAACAGCACGTATATCACGCGATTTCGATATAAACTTGTCCCTTCTTAATGCGTCTGACGTCTATAAATACTGACAGTTTGCCGCGACGAATTTGAACAAAATAAATGATAAAAACAGTATTGTAGTATAGACTGTTATTATTTAGCCTTAATTTTACTTTTTTTATTTTTCGATTTGAAATTTGTATAGTAGTGTTGACAGAGATACTGGTTATATATTATTAGTGTTTTTTGATGACTCTTCATTTCAAGATTTATTTTCATGTAATTGACCACTTCATACCACTTTTTTGCACTTAATACCACTTCTTTTGCTAATTTAAAGTTGTTTTACAGCAGCTGTAAAGATTTTATGGGGCTATCGCTAGTTCGAAAAAAGATTGACGTAAGTTTAATACAAATTTATTGCTAAAAATCGGTACGATTTTTGTTACATTTGGCGAAAGCATGAGCGGTTTTTATGGAAAACAAGTCATGATAATAGAGTAATTTTTGCTTCACTATTGCGATTTTATGACGGTCTATTTTTTACATTTGACTTTATGTGCCATTAAATAAGGCAAATTTTATACATGCGCATAAATAATTTTCTTGTTCAAATCATGTGACCTGTTTCATAAAAAATGGTCTTTGCATATTCGTGTTTCTTAAATTCAAAATGTCGAACGTTGCATATTGAACAATGAATTTCACCGATCAGAAAGTTCAAACTGTGTCATTAAAATAAAATTACATTGATTTCTCTATTTGTCGTCCTTAACTGATTACTTTGGCCCAGTAATTGTCACGTTGAAAAATTACGAAGATATCATAATGATGGCAGATTCACGAAGACGAAACACAATGTCCTTTTATCGCTCATACGGATTTCAACTGTTTCCCTAATTTCATATTATCACTTTAAGTAGTTTAAACTATATATAAAGTACTTTATAACGAAATGAGTCACGAAGTTCCAAATCTTGGTAATTCCGGTCATTTCCGGAAGCGGTACAAGGTCAGTCCCATTAATATTTCATTAAAAGATTCACCGGAATTATCTGACGAATGAATAATTTAACAGAGAAGATTTACATAAAGATACATGGACTTTTTTAAGTCGGTTGACCTCACACGTGACTCCTGTTAACTTCTATCTGACCCGGTGGTAATGGATTTTATTTCAATCTGCACATCTTAGTAAATAGTGCATATTGATAAAGTGTCATATATTTTACGTTCACTTATCTTAAAGAATAAAGTTCACAAAAATTGTTTGGGAGGAAAACTTACACTTAATATGTAATTCACCCAGTATATTAAAAGTTTGAAGAAGCTGTGTGGCCTTATTCTTTGAATGCGTAAACATGTGGTAAAGTGCAATGTATTGTGATAGGAATTATACCTCGTTTATCACCAAGGGAAATCTAAACCATTGCTGTATTAACCTAGTCTTTTATATAGAATATAATCGAACTTGCATTGGGTTTTAGCTCCACAAAACTATGCTTCAATTTAAATAGAATATTAACAGCTAGGGATAGCATGAGGCGTGCTTTATGAATAGAAACAAATTATTGCAAGTAAAATGTCATTGTCTGTTTTAAATTTGTTTTAAATCAAAATTTATTGCTTCGTTCAACTGATACAGATTAATTTGTTTTTTTGATTTCCTTGAACTTTCGCGCCACTTCATAACATTTATATCATTTTTGGGAAACAGATTATTTCAATTTCATTACGTTTTGCCTAATGCGGACGGACATGCTTTTGATAATGGTTGCTTATTTTCATTTGTTATGGAAATTCTGCAATCAGTATATAGCGGGTAATGACATAAATTTATGGATTTGCTGTATTTTTTGACGGGGCTAAGCCTTACTGTCTTCAGAGTAAAGTCCATTGCCTTGGAAAGACGTTTGCATACGTAAATAGTTTTTTACTTCTTAGACAATGAATTTTGTAAATGATACATATTTAAAGACTCTTTCATATTGATGCGCAATAAATCATAATCTTGGCCTGGATAACCTAATTAGGAAATTGATCATACTGACTGCACAGAGACATGTTACCAAATATTTAGGATTTAGATAGAAGAACCGTCTAGACCGTAAAATACAGGAAAGCGTTGTATTCAGTTAGCAATATTATCACACGTGGCAGCGCCTTCTTCCATACTGTCCAAACCATTCATCCACCAAAAGATCATTTACAAAAGATAAAAAAAAATACAAGAGTAAACTAACACACATAAGTATGCTTAGACAGGTATTCAAACCTTTCATAAAAACATTTTCTTAACTCTATATTCTTTATCTTGATAACCACTACCTCTTGATTGATAAACATATGACTGGGCATATGTCTGAAGAACGTATTTGTCTTTTACAAAGAACTGAATGTAAGTAAATTAATTTGCCTAATGACAATGTCAAAGGAACAGCAGTGCATAATCTTTTTTCCCATTAAAGGAAAATTACCCTTTATGAACTAAACCAGACACAAACATTGATTTGAATTCGTAGAAAAATAAACTTACCTTAGTTATCACTAAGTGATATGAACAGGTATAAGAGGTTGAATATGACGAAAACCTTTAGTTGTTATGCTTGGTAGACTACTTAAAAATTGAATGGCAATCTATTTTGCAATGTCTGATTTCATTGATATATTAATATATGAGATCTAAAGTTAGTGATCTAACTTCGTAATACTATATGTTTTCAAAGCATTTTGAGTAGGGACTTAATGACCACACAGTTTAGCATTCAAAACAGCCTGTCGTATGATTTAGATAAGATATTTACATGTTATGCAGTAATATTTCTGCTGCATGTAAGTATTGATTTTGCATGTAAACTGTAGAAAAAAAACATTAAAATTTAAGGGGATCTTACTGTCACTTTTATATTAAAAAAAGTCGGAAAAAATAAAATAAATAAATGTGATAATTAACGTACTATTTCAAATAAGTTTCTCGTTTTCAGTCGGATTCTTGATTTTGTGTTGTTCATATTTGTAAGGCGGTTGAACGCTCTTCTTATGTGAGCTTTGTTCAGATTTGCAGGTTGGTTATATACTTTTCTAATGACTGTGAGTTTTTGTAGCGATGATGATTCTTTTTTTTTTTTTTTTTTTTTTTTGAGGCCCCTGTAGGGTAACCCCGTTTATTATCTCCGTCAAATGGTTGAATATGGGTCGGGGAACCATCCCACTTCAACCTTACAAAGACATATGTATGTATAATGATGCGATGATGATTCTTTATAGCAATCCTTTAACACAAATGCTTCTTTTATGATTCTTTTAACAACTTGTTCACACTATTTGTGAGATCACGTGCATTCTTATCGGTAAATATTTCCATCGATTTGATTTACAATCTTGCTGAAAATTCAAACAACTGTGATTTGTTTCAAATCAAATGAAAGCTTGCACAATGATAGGCTAGGTGAAAGGTGTATTAGTGTGGCTGCTCTATAAATCGTTTCGACACAATTACCATTATAGATAAGCCCTTTAAATGTTAATCTAATGGTCAATGAGTCAACTTCATTTTTCTTATTCCTAAAGAATGATTGTAATTTTTGCTTATTATAATGTTTATGGAACTCAACCTTCACATATTTATTCTAAAGATCTTAAACTGTCTACAACCTTTTATTGAACTTGTAGGTTGATAAATAAACAAAGGTTGTTCTGACCTTTTACACACGTTTCTACACGTACTTATTTTTGCAAGTCTATAGTAGTTCAAATATATGTAAATTATATATCTATAACTCAACAGTTACAGTGAATGTCAATGCCCAGGCATTAACTGTTATCGGCTAATAATACCAACAGTCAATATCAAGTACAAGACGGTTACAAAGAAAACCCGCCATTTAATCATATCTTAGGATATTGTCACATACATCATTGCAATATTCTGACCGAAAATGCCTCTACTATATCAAGATCAATACCCTCATATATCAGAAAAAAACATTGATAACTGTGTCAAAACTAGGTTTGGTATGCCCCACTGGAATTGCTCAGAATCTTAAAATAAGGCTATAAATCAAATAAACCTGTAGAACTGCTATTATTCTCAGGATGATATAAATGCATTCATATAATTCAATAAAGTTGTCAGTTATAATTAAAGACTCTATAAAAGTACTCTGATTGAAATCAACCAACGTGATAAGGCGCATGAACTGTGGATACAAAATATCTTACAATTAGCAGAATTTCAGAGCGAACATGCTATTGACTGTTGATTAATAGAAAGATCTAAACTAAGCACTTGCATGCCTTACAATCAAGGTATTCATTATGAAATGTATCGGAAATTATTGAGAATAATAAAATGTAAAATCTTACTTAAAAATTTCAAAGTTTACATAGTTTCAGTTGTTTTCAGAGATGTCAGAATATGATTAAAAATATAGAAAACATCAATTCTTCTCAGTGTTTCGCTACGAAATTACTCTTTAGTTAGATAGTGCAGTTTGACTGTCTTTTTTTCTAATGTAAGTTGTGATGCTTTGGAGTTTGAGTTAGCAGACTCATTGCCGGGTTTACGCTGATAAATATACACATTATACCATCGTTGGTGTATTTATATGATCTACTACCTTGTGGTTCAAGTATGCAAAATTGCTTATCATGAAACTGACGAATTCTTTGTATGCAAAAATAAGAGACAAATCCGTCAATAAGTCAATTAGATAAGGCAAGATTCATTTACGATCCTAACTGAAAAAAAGGTTATTCTGGTTAAAAAATCAATAATCCCGAAAACGATTTTCTGTCAAGGTCATAAGATGTTCATACAAATGTTATCGTTATTTCTTATTCCATAATACAATGAATGTGCTAAAGTATTTCTTTAAATGCTTCATATGACATTACGAGCAAGCGTTATTCAACATTGCGTTATCTGCAAACCAACAATGATTCGCTGCAAACAAATTTACTTTTGACAGTTCATTTGAAATCAATCCCCCCCGCCCCCCCCCTCTCTGACAACCCTTCTCTTTTTCCGTTCAGTTAACTGTGTAATAATAACATCCCATACAGTTAATTCTTCTTTTGCGTAGACTTAGCTGTTAAGTTGTATTTGAATCGTATTAGATGCTTTTCCGGTTTCTTCGTAAAAATCCTGTAAGCTTTTTAAGTCATCAGGTGATGATAAAAACATTGACCTTTTGTACAAACCATTTTGATGTAAAACATCAACACACGACAATAACCATGATAATATATAATCAGTATAATTTTATCACAGCACAAGTAGCTGCACTATGCAAATAATGTGATTCGTATGCCGTGTTTACATAAAACTGAAATCTTCTAAATAAATTTGTCGTAATTCTTTCCCTTTTCAATTCAGTGGTTAACTTTTTTCGCATTCTTAGCATTTAGACCATTAACTATTCCTTTTATCACGTTGCCTCTTAACATACATATAAATCGGAGATGTTCCATTTTTGTCGATAGCTTTTATTCGCCGTTTATCTGTTCATTTTACCGGTCTGGTAGATGGTAGTTTTTAGCAGAAGTTTTATTAGGTGCAGTCGTATTAAGTTCGCTTTCCCTGGAACTTTGGTAACCTTTCAACCGCCAATAAAGTGACATCTGAAGTAAAATGGTTATCATTTTTTGGATTGAAAATTTACTATGAAAGGCATTTTATAATTGGATAATACATGTACCGCATGCAAAGGGTCAATTAAAAACTCTTGCGTGATCAGTCTTTCATGAATGGTTTTATAATTCTATTACATTATATACAATATATGTAGTTCATATATATCAACATGATAGTTTATTACGTCCAAACTAATTTTATATATAATTGTAGAGTAATAATACTTTCTCGACCAATGAAAAACAGTCAATATTTCGAGTGTTCTTGATGCATTCAGAAAAAGGAATTTGTTCTATCAAATCTGGCTACCCATCTCTTTCATATACTCAAAATCGCGCCGACCATCTGTTTTAAACAAAGTTCTTGTATAATACTTATTTGTTTATATTTCTAAAAGTTTTATATACATGTTGAAAACTGTAATAAATTAAATATCATTTGTACCACATTTTGAAATTCATGGATGCAAATATCATGTATCTCCATATCACGGCGTGATCTGTGAAGACAAAAAGACACTGTACTATGTATATACGGTCTGAGCCCATTATTTCTTTCGTAATGCTGTTAAGTACACCAAGACACACGACAAATTAGCAGGTTGTCTTCTTTTTCTTCAGACGACTACAAAATCACTAAAATATGGCAGATATCATCCGTCGACGGTGGCATAATTTCCCATGATTTTTTTTAATTGGCCAGTTGTACACATGAAGATACAAGATTCTAGGATTAAATAATATCTACAGGTGCAGTGAATATAATGCAAAAATACTCTTTCTTGAAATTAGCACACCAACGATATGCTTTCTGAGTATGATGCACCTAACAAAAGTACTTAATATTTGTTCATGAAATTAGAGCAAAAGTGACATGCTTTTTAAACGCATGTAATATCTGACAGACAATTCCATACTGTCTGAAACTCTTCCTTCGTCTGCTATTACAATTATTTCCAACAAAACACGGTTAATTTCCGTTCAGACGGTGAGTTCATTTGAAAAATATGACCACCTAATGTTTACGGCAATACAGTGAGGATTCTTGTTTATATTTCCAGACATAAATGCCATTTATTCTGAATATAAACTAATAAAATTTCTATTTCTATGATATAACAGATTCAGATGACATTTCCTGGATAACAGGCCAATAAAGGACAGAAATATATAGTCTACAATAATTGAACAAGCAGAACTTGTGTTCGAATTATACTAAAACATGATAAACTTTCCAGTAAGCCATTCACATCAACAAATGTGATTGTTCGAGTAATATCCTTGCTTCGAAACAGAGACCAGTTTGCTGCAAACGCTTGTAAATATATACTGTTGAAACTTATTCTGAATAAAACTTAAGAATCTAGTAAAGTACTGGTCAATATTAATTTTATTGTTTTGTAAATGCTCATATTAAATGTCAATCTTTCAGATAGTTCTTTTGCATTATAGAGTATATCATATCTCGTGAATATTTTAAAAATTTTGTTATGCAACAATACGCGTAGATTTGTAGCATGCTGTTATGTTAATCTTCAAACGGCATTATACATTACATGAAATAAATGTAATGGTTTAGTGCATAAGCCGGTGTTCTCTCTAAACAAATTTGCTAAAGGACCAAATCTCAAATTCAATATTCAATAATATTATGTGCACTTTTATAGCAGTTCACAATTTAGATGTAAAACAATGATTCGCTGCAGAAAACAAGGAATGTCTGGTAAATGAGATGAAAAGACCCTAGAGACCAGAATTTCCGGATTGATTACACGCCTTTACCAGAATGAAGCTCAAGCAAATTGGTTAACTAAACTAAATTGCTACTTTTCCCTGCCCTCAGCTTTGTAACAATTATGGAATCCAGTGGTACGAAATGAAAAAATCCATCATGAGTCACTACATCTTAAAAGAACATTTATTCCATAATTATCACTACACAAAAAAACGCCGTTTTTAGAAAAAATAGAGTGATATCAATTATTATCCTTAGAACTGTCGAAAAATGAGATTGTTGCGTGTTGAAGTCCCATTTTTATCCCGTAAATACTATTGGCTGACAACATTTGATTAATTTGAGAACTTTTAAACTAAACCAATATGAAGTTAAACTGCTCATCATAATATCTACTTTCTGGACAAGCCAAAACACTCACTGTGAAGTTCCTGTAACGTTTTCATGCTGTAAAGGCATCACAAACAAATAAAGATCCTTTTTTTACTCTAAATTAAGTGTTGAAGTAAATGATAAGAGATATTTTGATTGCATAGACTGTTGAATTTTTGCTAAAGTACTGTTTATGTTGAAAGAAATTGAGATTTGTTAGAATATGTAAGTTCCTTTGAGTGAGTTTTATATTTCTTCAATAATTATGTTTAAGTCAAACACAAAAGAACGATTAACTGGGTTTTCTACAATAATTTGATGAAACTTATTTTGTCCATCAAATCAAAGCGTTTGTAGTTTTACTTTTTTCAGTACATGTAACAGCGAAAACATTTTATGATGATGAGGTTTACATTCGTTAATGAAATTATCATGAAAATTCACTTTAAGTAGCATTGTAAAAAGCACCATGTCGCCATTCGTCATTACGAAAGAGCTCGTCAGTGCAAGAGAAAGAAAAAGGGTCCTTCCTACTTCCCCCACCTACCTATTAGTAAGTGGTTTGATTTATATTAACTTATTTAATCTCAATTTGTGAAACATGCTTTTTGACATAGATTATTAGCTCCCTACTAACTCCAGATGGAATCAACCAAGAGCTCTCGAAAGGAGAGAGAGAGCAACTGTGGATGTATGTGATTCTTAATCAAAGACACTACAAATGTACTGCCATGGCTCTGGTTGGGATTTTACCCAGAATCTTCCGATCTTGGGGAGAATGCGGTACCACTGCGACACGACAGGTCAAACTTAGTTCTTACACATATTCGATGAACGAGTCAAAGACGGTTTGTTATATGTGCAAAGATGAATAACTTTTAAAAAAGTACTTTTTTGAGTAGATTCAAAGTACTGCATTTAGAGATTTCGGTGAATTTTATTCAAAGCGCCATTTTATGAAAACAAAGTAGTGTTATTTACAGCTGGTCAAACAAATTTTGATAGATGTTCGGGATCAAATGCAATTAATTACTGATACTGCTTTTAGAACTTGAATAAAAACACTTATTTAATCAATACATGAAGGGTATATTAACGTTAAAAGCTCATGATGAATTCTTTGCTTATATCCTAGAAAGCACATCCACCGTAACGTTAAAATCTGAAGAAGATGGTACCTATTGTCCAAATGAATGAAAATAATTATACCAAACAAATATAGTCATGTATTTTCCAGTCACCTATTTTACATTTTGAAATAATTATCACTGAATTACATAGATTTTCAGGTCTGTTAAGATGGATGGATGTCCTTTGTCCGTCATCAGAGTCCTTAATTTTAAATAACAGTTCAAAAAGGGTAATTTAGCCAATTTTAGATCAAACTTCACAGAATTGTTGCTATGATTATCCTACACTCAAATTTTGCAATCATTTTTTTAAAACTTGTTGCCATGGCAACAAAAGTAAAATCCGTGCAATATTCTTGTCTAAATTTGTGATGCTCTCTAATACAACTCTACAAAGATTGTTTAATTCATGCCATTCACTTTATCGTAATTTACTAAGTTTGTTAAAATCTTGATCGTTGCTGAAAGAATGACCCCATCTTCAAAAGGTCTTTTAATTTCTAAAACTTATCTTCGTCAAACTCCAACATTTTTATAAGAGATCCCTCAAGATCAACTCACTCAATTCAGGTGAGAGGGAACCTCCTTATTAAACACCAACACAAATATAGAACACCTTAGTGAAGAACAATTTGAAATTGTAGAATCTTAAAGTACACATCTGGAAACCGGTAATTTGGTTTTATTGAGATTTAACAATCTGATCTGCCACTCTGTCTTACAAATCCCATTACAATTTTACATTTACCATTTAGAATGACTTTTATCTATAAATTCAGACAAACTACAGTATCATTTAAGTTTTAAACACATTAATATTTCATTTTACGCCAGTTTAAGAAAATTGCATAATTCAAATTTAGAAAAGCTGCATCCTGTTATGAATTTAAGCACGCGAAGTCGAATTAGAAAAAAATGTTTCATTGGCATTATGCTGACTGAAAACTGATTAACTTGACCTCAATTCTATTATATAAGTGCCTCAAAAACCCTTTTATGAAAACGCCGAAGAAGTCTTAAAATGAGCGACTCAAGACAATATGCTAAATGTAGAAAAAAGGTCGCGATGTCTAGAACAGCAGAACTTCAATACTCCACAAAATCAAAACTTTTCTTAATTCCATATTTTGCAAAGAAACTTTTTTATTGGTCACCGTGGTGAAGAGATATTACCCTGCAAAAAGATCACCAAAACAGTCAAGATTCATCAAAAAGTAGCGACAATGTAACAGCTAGGCGGGGAGCGTCATCGAACTTCAAATGGAGTTTGCTGAAGTGTGCTCTTTTATTAATTAACACGCGAGGAATCCAACTGGTGCTGATATTTTATTTGAATCATACATACAAACCCATTAAAAGTGGCGAATCAACGTTTTGCTATGTCATTTTTAAACTTATTAATTCACTTATCTAAAAGCTTTGTAATAGCATACTGGATTTTTCAAATTTTCACCCAGGTACCCGAGTTACACAGCTTTGTGTAATTGAACGTTTGAACAGTAGAAAAAAGTAATGTGTTACTACACAGGATGCACGTGATATAAGACGTTAAACCATTGCAAATCTACGATAGTAAATGAAAACCATTTATGTAGGCGAAAAGAAATTATTTTAGAAAATATAAAGATTCAAAATCGGTCGTGCTATTAGGATAACAGCTCAGTTCCTTAAAAAGGCAATAAATCATTCGTTTTATGAGAAAAGTAGTCAAATATAATGGGTTATCTTGTACAAAAGATTATTGCCTTCGAAGTCGGAAATGAAAAAAAGATTTGGAGAAAATGTTATGTGATCAAAATAGACTATGTTTTAACGTTATCTGGAAAGTCACGTTTTGTTGTTTTGTCATACAAGAAAAAAGTAATCTGTATTTTCTTATAAATTTTTCTCGAATATTTAAGCAAAGAATATCTTATAATTGAAACTTGAAAAAGTAAACCGCTTTGGAGACAGCATTTTCGTGATGATTTCCTGGACTACAGAAAATAGATGTGCTGAAGTAAATACAATTTTATTTGTAAAGACAAAAACATACAATTTATAAGTTTATTATATTCTTCCTTTTCAAGACAAATCAATATTCTTTCAGATTACAATGATTATCGGTGACAGATTGATTATGTAGCTTAAACAGTAGATATTCTTCCTAAACTTTTTCATGTTTTGTATCTTCAACTTAGTTTTGTATATCACACTTCCTAGCTTACTATTTCGACCATTACTAAAAGACATTCAAACATTCTGAATTTTGCTTATTGTTACTATGCTTTCGAGTATTGAAGTAATAATTTAGTTGTTGCAAACTTCAAGTATGTTGTTTATAAAATATTGTCAAAGTGTAATTATTATTTCTAAGGAGCAATAAATACAATGTAAATTTTTCTATTCAGATCAAAAAAATAGTGGTTACTGACTTTAAAACCGAATGTATACATGTAGTACACAATACTTGTTTGATCATTGTGACATTGTCCTTAGAGCAATACTGGTGAAATATGCTTTGCTAGAAGTTTAAAGGCGAAGTTAAAGTCAATGCTTTGTTTAGGCCAATGCAATTATAGGTTTGGAATTATGTAAGAAGATATATAACATCTTCTTGCGAAGTTCTGGTAATTCTTTTTTGCAATTCCAGTGTGTAATTGAATTCCTTAAATCTTCGAAACACACGTTAGAATTAAAGGAGATAGTAGTTTTGAACAATGAAGAATTGCTGTAGCTATGTTCACATCTGAATGATTTAATTTATCACATTTAACAATCTTATCTAGTATTATGTCCTTCGTTTTCCGTCAACGTTCACAATCTATCATTTTAAACAAATATGTGTTCATAAAGTTAAGACACCTTCAGTGTTTTTTCATGATTTAAACACATTTGATATTCCGTCAGATCTTTATTTACGGGTAACAAAACATGCTCTAAGTTCAATAGTTCTTAATTCTGATTTCGTTCAAACAAGTGTGTGTTAGTACATGTAAGAGAACACTTTTATAGTTTAGAGCAATAAAAGCATTAACCTCACAGCTGTGATGTATTTAGATAAAGCGTCTTTTTATACAGATAATAAGAACGTCTGAGAACATCTCTTTCTTGCATCATACATGATATGCTTCCATAGTACGTGTACTTTTGATATAATGCTTTGTTACTATGGGTAATTTAAGAAGGATATGGGAAACATTTCGTTTGCAAAATTCATTGTCACAGTTATGTCTTTGGTAAAAGTATTTAAATTGTGAACATCACGACCGCCTGTTATATGTTTGTCTGAAAAGAAAAATGGTTTACTCTTTTTAGAATTATGTTACCTTCTTTAAGCTTAAATACACGAAACTTATATTTTGAAATAGTGTGTATACTGTGGTACTGTAACAAGAACTCTTCAATGTAACCAGTTTTATTTTTGTTAAGACTTTTCAGACATGTATGAAACATTTTAAAGATGCTTTGTAACTTTACTGTAAAGGCATATTATTAGTGAAGAATATGAGCAAATCTGGATGTTTCTTTCACTTTCATAACTGAGTCGCCATATATGAAACAATATGTGGTAAACGACTATATCGTATACCTATTACAAATGCTTGTTTGCGATCACGTGCAGGGTCCGCAAAAGTATGTGAAGCCCGTTGAAAATAATGTGTAGACCCGGGCGGATTTCAAAATGTCCTATTTGGTATATTTTCACACATTTTCACGAATTTTTATGAGGTATACAATGCACGATATGATAATTTTAGACTTATATTGAGGTACATATATAAATTTGCAGACCTGTTAAAAAGTGTTATCATTTTTAACAGGTCCGCAAAACTATATATTGACCTAAATATTAGTCTTTAATTGTATAATATAGACAAAATGTAAGATACAAAAAGGTGTGCATAGAAATATTAGTTCCTAGAATAATTGAGTTGGAACACTGTAAGTACGTTTACCCTCATAAACTGTCTTAATTGTACAGACAACATTAATTAAATAAAATTAAGAACACAACTTGAAACAAATTAGACGTGATTATCATGAATAAATAAATAGCATAAGGTGAATAAACTACCGATTGAAACAAAACAATTATTATTTTAGACGAACTGAAGTGTAACAAACCCCACTGTATTGTAATATGGCCATATAGCCCTTTCTTAAAGGGAGCATGTTTTGGCTTTTGCTCTTTTAAAAAAAGTTAAATGATGTGGACCATCTTGCTAAACAAATATTGCTATCAGAAACGATAAACCTTAATGAAAATGTTTGAACAAATTGTCCGTCTTTAAACACCGTTTGCTTCAATGCTCTCTGTAACTATCTCATAAAGATAATTATTATAATGCTGAAGAATAATAAAAAACAATGTGTCTGCGATGTTTACGAGTATTTGCTATTAATAAAAACATTCAATTATACAAAAATAATATTACATTAAAAGTTAATGCCTTGACTGTTTATGTACAAAGATAAGATGAATTAATGATAAACTATTAAAGTAATGTCAAACTGTCGTTTGGAGAATAGTGATGTTTGGTCCGTATAGAGTAAGGATAAAGCTAGCATTATTTGCAAATCTTTTATAAGATATTTTTTTATAAATACAAAAAAGTAAGCTGTTCCAGAAAGTATTGGTCGCTTTTGCCATATCGGTAACGTTAAAACGAAAGCAGCATTTCATTTTCATTAACGATCTTGCTATTTGGGAAAAGAAAGCATGCAGTGTCGAAAGTAAGACAAAGGCATTCTATTCATTTACTGAATGGAACAAGCAGCGTTTGTTAACTTATCAAACGTTGGCCCCTTGTTTGAAGACGAGACCTCTTTGTAAAGTGTAGATTTCACGTCCTTTCATTTATTAATCAAGTGGCCACAATGCCATAAAAATATCATCTACTTCATGTTTCTGTTTTTATATGGCACCGTTGCATACATGCATTTACATGACATTGTATATGTAATGATGAAAAAAAGCATGGGAAGTCGATCAGCGCAACTGATAAGACTTAAACTAGCAGAAAAATACCAGGGAAAAAACGTTATTACAGTAGTGATAATCTTTTATTAAACTACATGTATTATTTTCTTTTATTTTCAGAGGAACAAGCGGTATCGACATAGATCTACAAAAAGTAGATATTGATCAGTGCCCAAATGAACCAGGGGAAGAACTTAATGTATTTGCAAATTCCGCAAGATGCAAAAACGCAACTACTAAGGTTTGTGTACAACCCTTTTTCTGTTAAATTTCTAAAGCGGACGTTTCCGTCTTTTGTATTTTGACAGTAGTACAAATGTAATTGATTGTAACGATGGGCTCTTAATGAATATTCTGCCTGAATGCCGAGCAGTATGAAGTAATGATCGAATTATACTTATGTTTCAAAATATTCAAAGCTTTTAGAGGCTGGTCTTCCTACGAATCTTAATTTCTAATGCAATGATATACATGTAGTATATATATATATCTAGTTTACGGACAGCCTACTTACACTAATCAAAACATGTAACGTCATAAAACGAATACCGGGTTTCATGTGACCATTAACCTTTACCTTAGAGAAGCAGGCGTTTAAGAAATATAACAATATAAAAATCGATATATTTGAAATCTCACTACTGATCAGTAAATCATATATTTCAAACTTATTTATTTAAAACAACAAAAAAGCAGTTGCCAAAGTGTGCATCTATTTATTAACCTTAAAGTTGTTTTGATACATTTATTCTATAAGTGATACATTTGTTAACAGCATTACAGTAGTTTGAAAGTATTTGTCTCAAAAT
This sequence comes from Saxidomus purpurata, assembly GCA_022818135.1. Taxonomy (NCBI): domain Eukaryota; kingdom Metazoa; phylum Mollusca; class Bivalvia; order Venerida; family Veneridae; genus Saxidomus; species Saxidomus purpurata. Next base: position 14,141,006 of record JAFMSR010000012.1, read on the forward strand.
AACGAAAACGTTTAGGACTTGGACTAGAACATGTATTAAATGTACACCACACCATTGTTGTGTGTTAATACGTTCCATATGTCATCAATTGAGTTATCTACATTTGTTCACAGAAACGTGTTTCTACAGAAATAGATACACACCCCTAATAAAGTTGAGGCTAACACAATAAGGCTAATGCATGCATTTCATGATTAGTTTTTCGGTAAACATTTGATTGGTAATTTGCACGACAACCGTTTTACTTTCTTCAGTTTTCTTACGTTCGTTGGTTCGAAATCATGCTTTCCTTTAACAATCGTTATATTTGTATCACTCATGACTTTTTGGTGCACACACAGTGAACACATGATATATCTCAGCCTTTAACAATAGTTATATTTGTATCACTCATGACTGTTTGGTGCACACGCAGCATGATATATCTAAGCCTTTAACAGTAGTTATATTTGTATCACTCATTTACTGAAGTTTTGGTGCACACGCACTGAACATGATATATATCTCAGACTTTAACAAAACAATTTAAATTTTAAAAATATATCTGTGTACATATTTATACATTTCTTCAGTGTGTACCTATCAGTGGCCTAGGGTTCCGGAGAGGCTCTTACAAATGCGTTTGCAAGGACGGGTTCTACTTTCCGGACACAAAAGCAACCAGCAAATATTTCAACGGATCAGAAATAGAAATACGATACAGGGAAAAAATAGCTGTAAGTATGCAGAAGCCACAACAATTTATCTGAAACGTAGTA
>JAFMSR010000012.1:14142263-14152263 GCA_022818135.1 Saxidomus purpurata
GCTTATTCCAAAATAACGTGGTTGAACCATAATAGAATTTAAAACACATATTTCTAACGTTGTATTTGGGAAAAGAAGTAATGTATTCGAGTGAAAAAATGGGTGCTGTAGCTAAAGCTTGATGTTTATTATTTTACGAACACCTCTTCACTATCAATGGAGACTATTAAACCCATAATACTCACTAGAGGCCATCATGTGCTTATCTTTGATCTGCATTAATCGTTACAGAACTGTCATTCCAGATAGAAAGTGTGCTGCTTCTTAATTGTAGTTGCAATTGAAATGCACCTACCCCTGTATGTCATATATTGTTATTATATTGTCTTGTTTGAAACTTTAATTGATATACTCTGTCACGGAAAAAGAAAATTGATCTACCTAATGCAGGTATCGCTCAGAGAGCTTTTAATTCATTCGCGGTATTGAATGTAACTGACTGAACTATATAACGCAAGCCTAACATTACCGTATCTTGGAACTCCAATATATGTCCGACAGTAGACATTTTATTATTCCCCATTCCGCATATGAAACACTTTGCCCAGATCCAAACGCTCACAGATTAACGAGTTCTACTAAAAGCTTTTGATACTTTAGTCATCGGTAAATTACGGTCAATGAATACATAGAAATCAACGAAAATTGCGTCGACGAGAATAGAATTGCTAAAGTATTTAAGGAAATAACAATGGTAACCCTTTCAGAGGGTTTTAGAGAATTTTCCTCCGATTCTTACCTCCATTTCAGAAGATTTGCTTTCAGCAAAGCTCTATCTTAACATATTCAGTCAGTGAAATAGTAAATCAAAACGAACTTTCTCGTTAAACAAGAACAAAATATATCAAGGACAGTTTTCATTTTGTTGAAAGATTACTTAATAAGCGATACAATATAAACAAAAACTACTTTTAATGTTTATGAAATGAAATAAATATTTGCATATTTCTTCTCTTTACGTCGAGATTTGTTGAACTACAAAAAGATACAATGTACAATACTATCAGAATATTTCTAAATTCATCAAAATCAGTGATGAATTAAGCACAACTGCTCAACTGCTTTTCAAAGAATAGCCAGCATGAGCTCTCGTGTCCGTAAATGACAATAAAGTTAAAGACATATTGTAGATAACAGTGCTTTACGAATTCTAAACAGCATATTTCTGACATGAAATTATCAAAAGTAAGAAATTAGACTAGAAAATGGTCGTAAACATACACAAATGCAAATTTCAGTGGGGGTGCGTCTGACACAATATGAAACTTTCGGTGAAAAGTTTCACAATCGACAACGCAATTATCCGTTGAAAGCAAGTGAGCAAATTATAGTCTAAAAGAAAAAAACCATTGGGACCAAATTTTCTGTCAAGTTGAGAAAAATAGACAATTGGTAGGTGGCAGATTTTTTTTGAAGACTTTTAATGGGAGAACACAGTTAATATACTTGTCATACATTACTGGCTAATAAAGATTTATATGCTTTGTCTCTGATATTTTTGGAGTTATCAGCGTGGTTTTATGTCTGTTTATAATTGCCGTATATATTCATATACAAATGTATACATTAATCACTTTGTTTCTAATACACCTTCAATTTATATTGACAGAAATGCTTGTATATCATCAGTATTATATTCTGTTATAAAAAGAAAAAAATTTTATGATATAAAGTCTTGTGTTTCTTATTAATATTTATTATCAGTTTTAAAGCTGCACTCCTTTCCTTACTGCCAACATTTTCTGAACTCGGTCACATATGAGAACGATAGTTCATAGTTCTTCACGAAATGAATGAGTGCTGCTTTATACATATAAAACGAAATAAATAGTATATACAAGTCATTTTGCACTCATTTTTCAGCTATCTTTCAGACTTTAATGAAACAAATCATTTATCCTAAATGTACATTGATTTAAGGTAAATACAAATCATTACCAAAATTGCCATACTCTCCTGTATATGTAAGAAACAGGAATAGTTCAGCTATACGCCTGATATTGTGTATGTAGGTCAATGACGTATCATCATCTATATACATTGCATACATGTATAAAAGCAACATTTCTATATAATCTTCAAACCATGCGGCCGCTGACAAAGACATAGAAAAGCACTGAAAGTGATGCGTACATCAAAGATTATAATTCATAATCACCTTCAGAGAATGTGACAAAGAACAGAGAAAAGCAAACCCTGGTCAGGAAACTCCTGCAAGGTATCCTGAGAAATCAGAATCTATCAATTGCTGACAGTTGTAACTGATTAATACGGTATTATGTACCGGAACTGGGAAATATCATGACATATGAGGTATTATTATTGTAACTGTAGCTCCTCTTAATGATCAATTTTATCTAGTAAACTCGATTTCGTCTCCACTGGTACTGCTAGAACCTCAGCGATATGATTATTTCGTCGATGTACAACATTATTGTTAGGAATATGTAAACATTTATTGCAATACATAAGACGTGTATTGGAAGTGGCTTTTAGACTTGTGCGAACTTCACAGATGCACTATATTATAATGATAATAACTTTGTAGATTCAGTCCGTTTAAGGTTGCTAAAACATGTACATCTATATAATTACCTGATTTAATATCTTCACTTTGACTACCATCATGTAATCTTGAAACGTAAATAACAAAAGGTGACATTTTTAGTTAGTTATGTTTAGTTAGTTATGGCTACAAACTAACGAAGTATTTACGTCAATGTCCATTTGTAACTAAAACCTCTCAAGATAAAGAAATTTTCCTTTTCATCCAACATGCTGTCCTGAGTGAAGTAAAAGAGATGACATTGAAACCGAGAATGAAATGCCAAAATAAGAAATAATTTACAAACTATTTAAAAGGCTTCATTCCAAAATTACATTCTCACTGAACTTCTTTCAAATTCCAGATAGTTTGGTTCAAACTACTTTATGAACATTTGAAAACACACCATTTAAAGAAAGTCTGAAATAATCATGCATACATTTTATTACGACTGATGTTATAGCTTACTGATGGAACAAATCTCCAAAGGAATAAAAGATCATTGTCAGCCAATCCTTTATTGGTTATTTCAACTTTTGTTTAAAACTTGTACGAGTGCAAGGTATGATTCGCATCAGCACCAATCGTAGACCATAAACTAATTACTATTATAAACAATAAATTAGGCGTAGCTTTCTGAAACAGGAATTCTATATCAGTACAAGATACATAAATTTGTCTGCCATACTTAAATATTTTATGAGACAAGTTAAACGTTTTCAATGTGCAAGATCAACTATATCTCGAAAAATTCATTACATCTAACTCAATCGAAACCTTCAATTGTTTTGTGTAATGGGTTGCCTAGTATGTAATTTAATGGGACAGGCAATCAAAGTAAATCTGGTTCCACCGACGAAAATTGAAAACAATCATTGAGAAGCAAATTGGTACAATATTCTTGTCTAAATGCTTATGGCGCAATTGTTATAACTTATTGCTTCGTCTGGGTACAAACGAACGAGAAATTACCATGCAAAACGTGATAACGCTGCAGCTATGAGAACTCTTAACCTAGTCTAATTGTCCAATAACAGAAACACTTATTACCAATAAGGTCATTTTCAAATCATCGCCAATTGATTTTTGTATGGTAGATTAGTGAACGAAATGGCCCCTTGTGTTATGGGCATGTGATAATTAAGTGTAATTGAAATGGCTGCTATTGTCAATTAATCAGACGGGACCATTACACATAAAATACCGATTACGCTACAATTTCTTTAAGATTTATGCTATTTCACATTTGTCATTTAGCAACATGTCTACCTTCGCCTTAAGTGTACTGATTTAGTCTATACTCTTCGTTGTTTTAGTTTATACCAATTTATTTTAGCTCAATTATGAAGAAAACTTGTAGCTCATTGAGTCACTCTTGAGTCCGTTTCCTTAAAAAACCAGTACTGATGTCATATGAAAAGGTACGGTTATAAGGGCTCGAATGCAGCCTCCGGGATAAGCGGTAGACACCTTAACCTCTACACCACCGCTTCTTTGTTTTGGTATTAAAGGAACTATTTTATAAGTTAGTTTTGTCGAGCAAATTACAAAATTCCACGTGATATTTCAAACTTCACTTCAGACCTAGATGCGATTGTAAAGGACAAACTGTCTACCATTGCCGATGGTTGTGAACTTTGATCTTAGCCTGTTGCATAACTACAATATCTAAGTTACATGTAGCTGTATGTCTCTAAAACAATTGAAATAAAAACGGAACATTCAACAACACCACATTATTACAACAACGTTTTTATATCATCATTTTTTTCTAAAAAATGTGAAAATTCAGCATATTGCAACCTTCACATCGACCAATGATTTTAAAATACTTTCTGTTGATTGTAAACAATTTAATATACGCCCGTCTAAAATGTTTTTTAAAGTGTAAAACTCCTTATAGTGGTTCTTCTCATTTCTGTTTTTAATTTATAATAATTAATTCTGTTTTAGCTCGACTATTCGGAGAATATGGAGAGCTATTAAGATCACTTGTGCGTCGGCGGTGGCGTCAGCTTTGCAGCTCTAGTTAAAGTTTTGCCTGCTAGGTACTATCATGCACATATCTCAGTAACCACTTATGGCAGATATATCAAACTTAGCAATAGTGTTCAGGGGTACATTTTGTATCAAACAATTAATTTACCAAAAATTAAATATATAGTGATAGATTTTGACTTTTTTATGCCCCCGAAGGGTGGCATATTAAAATCGCACCGTCTGTCCGTCGTCCGTCTGACCGTCGTCCGTCCGTCCGTCTGTCCGTCTGTCCGTCCGTCCGTGCGTCCCCCCTTACAAATTCGTGTCCGGACTGTAACTTTGTCATGCATTGAAGGATTTTAAAATAACTTGGCACACATGTCTAGCACATCAAGACGACGTGTCGCGTGCAAGACCCACATCCCTACCTCAAAGGTGAAGGTCACACTTGGAGTATGAAGGTTATGGAATCCTCTATATATGCACACATTCGTGTCCGGACTGTAACTTTGTCATGCATTGAAGGATTTTAAAATAACTAGGCACACATGTCTAGCACATCAAGACGACGTGTCGCGTGCAAGACCCACGTCCCTAGCTCAAAGGTCAAGGTCATACTTAGAGTTTGAAGGTAATGGATTCCTCCATATAAGCATATATGCACACATTCGTGTCCGGACTGTAACTTTGTCATGCATTGAAGGATTTTAAAAAACTTGGCACAAAGTCTAGCACATCAAGACGACGTGTCGCGTGCAAGACCCACGTCCCTAGCTCAAAGGTCAAGGTCATACTTAGAGTTTGAAGGTAATGGATTCCTCTATATAAGCATATATGCACACATTCGTGTCCGGACTGTAACTTTGTCATGCCTTGAAGGATTTTAAAATAATTTGGCACAAAGTCTAGCACATCAAGACGACGTGTCGCGTGCATGACCCACATCCCTACCACAAAGGTCAAGGTCACACTTAGAGTTTATAGGTAATGGAATCCTGTATATATGCATACATTTGTGTCCGGACTATAACTTTATTATGCTTTGAAGGATTTTAAAATAACTGTGCACAAATGTCTAGCACATCAAGCGGATGTGTCGCGTGCAAGACCCAAGTCCCTACCTCAAAGGTCAAGGTCACACTTAGTGTTTAAAGTAATGGAATACTGTAGCATGATTACTCTGTCAGCATGGAAGGATTTTAAAATTACATAGCACATTTATTGAGCACATGGAGAGGACACAGACTGTGAGGCACCTCTTTCGGGGGCATTCGTCACTTGGGAGGGACAGCTCTTGTTTATGATTAAACTTTCATAGTTTAAACTTTAGAGTCAGCAGAAGTTTGTTTTGTTATTATATTGATAAAAGTTTTGCTATATTAGCAAGCACCAACAATAGTTGAGCTTGCTGTCTTATGGACAGCTCTTGTTTAATAGTTACCTCTCGACCCCCAAATTTTAACTGTTTTGACGGTGAAATCTTCTTAAACCAAGACTGATCTGCTATTTTCAGTGAAACTACGTTCTTACTAAAATAAATACCTTCAGTTAAATTTGTTCCACATCTTCCCAATGTCTATATACAATTTGTCAAGCTTTCGATTTTCAATAATGAAGTCTACATATCGCAGTGTCTGCGGCAGACAAAAGTGAAACTGTTTGCCCTTTACTCTGTCTACAATCTTTACGAATTGTGTCAGCTTTTCTTCTCAGTGACAGCGGCCGGTATGATCACGCTTAATTGAAATATGACCGTGAATACTGAAGACTTGCGGTCTTAGAAATAACGATATTATTCCGGAAAGTGTGTATTTTGTGTATTCGTGATAAGTGTTGTACTAGTACTTCAGATCTGATATGTAGCTTTCGATATAAGCTTGGCGTATTTTGTGTTTTTGCTGGCGTTAATCTTTAGCTACTGGTAGGAAATTAGTCTTATACATAATCATTGAGGAGAGGTACATTTACATTTGTCTGCAATCAAATTCTCCATATCCCTTGTTTCTTGCATCATTCTCGTGAAGCATCGGTGATACTTTAACACAATATTATTCTCGTAAATTTACCGCGGTCTGTTAACATGGTCCATGCTTAGATCCTACGAATGTCTTTTAAAACACACCTGAGCAAGTATGTCACATGGTCCTTTGACCCCACTACAATGCCATATTTTTAGACGCCTCTTCATTTTTGTACCCTCATTATTATGTCCTGTAGCAATTGATTATTTCTTCCTAGATAATATTTTGGTTCGATATATACACACACATATATATATATATATATATATAAATATATATATATATATATTTACAAATAATAAAAGCAAATTAAGCTGTTTTAATATTGAATGAATCTACATTTCTTGAAAACTTTTGAAAGAGAATTACATAACGACAGTTCCTTTGACACAAACGCAAAATCTTACTAATGGGCTCTAGTAAAATATTACGGCGACAGGGAAATCAACCACGCCATTCTACAGCCAAGATAGTTTGGAAAATATTTAGGATAACTTAACAAACATAACGTGGAATCATTTATAAATATAACCAGTGTTGTTTTCGGAAAAAATATTATTCACGCCGATTACAGTGATACAACACTAGCGCGAAACCATGCAATTTTTATCATATAAACTAACATTCTTATCAATATTGGTAAACGGTCAAGACCATAAAATTATTTGTTATTGTTTTTTTTGAATGGTATCTAGATAAATAAGCTAGCATTAAATGCTTGTTAACATTTTTTTATTTAAGATGATGTTGAAATCCATAATTTTGAACGGTTTCAGACAAAAATATTTTGAATTACCATGGCAACAATAATGATGAATGGGATGGATATCTTAGAATAACTTCTGAAAGAGCCTTTCAAAGACAAATCAATGCCAAATTTAACCATAATCCAAACTTTCTTAGAAGATAATATTTGTGAAAAAGATGCTGAACAGTAAGTAAACACAATAGTTCAGACTGTACATATGCTAAAGTAATATGTAGCTATAAGAAAAAAGTCACTGACTAATTTTAAACTATACGTTTAGAAGTTGCTATATATAAGGGACATACTAATTGTTTTATGTCACATACTTTGGCAGTATTTTTTTTTCATTTGACAAGAAAGAAAGCCCTTGTTGGTATAGAATTTCTTTTATGTCAACGATTTTATTAAAAAATAATATACGTGATAAAATATTCTAAGTGTAAGCCCATAACACGACAAATTGAAATCCTTGCCCCCAGTTAACGTATATGTGTTGACAAAAATACGCATGAATTTCCGTATTTTTTCACGTCAGACATATCTCCAACCATGCCACCCACAAAACATATTCTGAAATGTAATTAGATCAAAAGACAAAACATTTAGCTGTAAAATGTTTTAACAAAATTGTCATTTCAAATATCATGTTACCACAAAGTGATAAATACTCATTAAACAGCTATAACACAATCTCTTTCTTGGCAAAGAAAATCACATTAAAGAAGACAAGTGTTAAATGGTAGTCCCTCACGGGAATATTAATGTTATTTCTATATATATCTTTTCAGTCTTGTTTCGAAACGAGATATTTTAGGAGCATTTCAATGCCTCAAGATAGGATCGTAATACATTTTCGGGTCTTCCTCCGTGTTTTTTATGTAACTCTATTTCACCCTAATGTCATTTTCTTGCTGTAGCTGATCTGAACTATTGTAAAAGCAAATTCTTGTCGATAAATTAAAGCTTCAATAAACACTTTCCAACTTTCAGGCAAATGAAAATTGGAAGAGCTTTCAATAGAATATGTTGAAGAATGATAAGCGTTCCTATCGCATATCAGAAGCACTGGGCAATGCACCTTATATGATAAAACGTTAGACAAAAAAAATATGAAAAATTATATTAAAACTATTGTGTCGCCCTCTAGCGTTTTGTCAGAATAACCAACAGAGGTATAACTCTGTCAAATATGACCTTAACCAACAAAATTTGGCGGCATATTGACCCTTTATCATAAGCAATGCAATTTTAAAAGTTGAAGATGTAGAAATCTGAAGAAATGGCAAAGTTATTGCCAACGTTAAGTTTTCATGACAAAATCTAAGTACAAAAAGGGGCATAACTCTGTCACCTACAATCCTACAATATTTTGCAGCACCTCGACCCTTTTGTCATAAACAATACAATTTGAAAGTTTGATGAAGAAATCTTCCGACATGGCAATGATATAGCCATTGTTATATTTATGTGACAGACGGACGGACCGACGGACCGACGGACAGACGGACAAAGCGATCTCTATGTATCGCCTTTTCTCCGAAAGGGCTACACAATGAATAGAGAATCGTGTTTAATTTGAGTTTTAAACCAAAATAACTTTTACCACACAACACAATTGATAATGGTTCAAGAACATGAATTTTATCATTAGTTCAAAAGGGAAATACAATACATCTGGGTTTAATACATATTAATAAAGTTTGTCTTCAGGAACAAACCAATGTTGCACATAGCTAAACAAAATGCCCGAAAGTCAGGATATTTTCCACTGAAATTGTTTCTAACGGAACAGCGGAATAGTAAAACAAAATAGTGTGTATGTGTACTTTAAAACTTGACTGCGAATAAAACTGTGAACAAGAAAACACTGATTAGGGTCGCGAAGAATAAAAACAGATGAAGAAATTGTTGCCGTTAAAAGAAAGGACCAAGTAAGAGAATAACTATACTTTAAACTCCTGCAACAACTAACATAGTGAAATTGATACAAAATAGTATCAGATAACTAGATTGTCACAGACAGTTACTACTTACTAATTTTATTGAAACAATCCAAGCTATGATACACACACACTTAATTATGTCGCTCTTATTTCGATCATGACTTTAGATCATTGTGAATGACAAGTATCGCAGCTGTTGCCCCATATATCATTCATTTTCACGAAAATAAGTAAATTTAGCGATTTTAATGAACATGAGGCGGCTTTGACGGTCACACAATAACTTTTCAGATTTGCCAAATACATCACGATATTCCGGTTCGAAATAGATTAAAATGATGGTTTTATTTCTATAACCAGTAGTTCATGTTTGTTTAGATGATTTAGAGGTATCATTTCGTGTGACAAATTTGTTTCTCTTTTGATGGATTCCAATTGCACGAATGATCGATTTCATATTGGCATTGCCATTTTCAAGTTAATAGTTTATTACGGCATATTTGAGCAAAGGATCCCTAATTCAATTTGAAGTCCGTAAATACCTTCCGATATCGCAAACAGTAAGATCATAGAGGCATTGATTTTCACGTCAAGAATTTGCGGCAGGAATACTAACGCGATTTCACGCTATATAAGCCCGTCAAAACTCAATCACTGACATTTCAATCTGAGCCGGTCTTCAAGTGTGTGATAAACATTTACTTCGCAATTGTCGAATCTCATTCCGTGGTCTTACGATTGATTTTGACACAGAATTTATCCA